>SCLG01000001.1:2540394-2551129 GCA_004367875.1 Oikopleura albicans
TTTTTTCTTAATTTTCGCCTTTTTTTTCTAATTTGAATATATTTATTTAGTATCTAAAGCAAGTGTGAATTTTTAATCCACTGGTCAAACACTTGCCGTCTATTAGATCACTTTGAAATTTTCAAGTCTTAAAAGTAAAACAAAAAATAATTAAATAAAAATTTGAACTTTTTTTTTAATTGAGAGATGCATTGTTAACAGAATTACTGATGGAAGTTAACCTTTATCTTAGCCCTTATTCGTCGGAGTATCAACTGTTACTGACCTTGGCACATTTGCGAAATCAAAAATTAATACAGAGCAGCACCGGAATTCTTCCGCCATTTTCCAATCCGGCTTTATTTCCGCAAGTTATCAGGAATGGTGTTGTGAATTGTTGGTCCCCAATTTTCTTTAATTTTCAGACTAAATGGTTTAAAAAGTAAGACCTGCGCAGTTATCTGGCTAATATTTTTGTCATAAAATTTTTTTGTTACGGAGTAATAAGCAGTTACAGACGCCAGCGCCGCGGCGCCGTAGGCCCCCAAGGGCACCGTTTCCCTTTCATTAATTGTAACTGAATTACAAGCGCGCCTATTGGCTCATGCTTTTTTATAGCCGCCTCCTATTGGCTAGCATCCTTTAGCCACGCAAACAACTCTCCGCGCTGCTTGTAATGGCCGGATACATGCGCAGGTCATAAGCGAAATAGCTGAATAATTTTTGCTAGAAATTTAGGCAGTAAGCGGGAATTCCGGCCACGCAACTGTGCTGTCAGTGTACTGTGATACACATCGAATTTGAAGAACTAAGTGGTGCCAAAATAGTGTTTAAAATGATATCTAGATGAATTTTACATATAAAAAATACACTTTCCAATTTTTCTCCAACATTTCTGAACGCCTTGTAAGTCCCACACTTGTTCAACAGCTTCGCCAGCAGAAACATGAGAGTCCTGTGCCCGAGTTGCGCCAGTCGACCGTCGACATTGGTCGATTGGCATTACCACAGGTTTTGGAGCCTAAATCAAAAATCGAACATATTCCAGGGGTTAAAAAGCCTCGAATAGAAGAAAAACGTTCTTATCGAATTGACGATTTGCTGAATGAATCCTCGTCATCCTCAAAAGAGTATTTTACGCCATTAAGTACTTCAACACCAGTTAAATCACCAATTATCAAAGACGGCACAATATCACCCTCTGGTATGTGAATTTACAATTTCAAAATTATAAGTTATAAGTTTGAACTGTTGGGCTTCATCATGAAGCCTTCATGGTGCCCAAAAGCGCCATGACGTCATTTATCGCGGGATTAAGTCGCTGTAAGAAACGTCCAGTTTTTCAAATGGTCTATTTTTCTCAACTCCCAGGGGAAGTGCGTGTATATAGACACGCAACTTGTTTTTTTTTTGTCGATTAAAGCTTATGGAGGCCCCGTATTGACGGTGTTTTTTTGCGTAGGTTGGAGATTTCAAACAGCTCTCTAGGGGGCCCTGATGGCCCAATTCAATTTTTAATAATCAGATCGACGTAGTTTGACNAGCTCTACAATTTGGCTTTACCAGTTTTTTTGAATTATTGCGAATTATTGTGAATTTTTTAAGTGCGTGTTTATATACACACATTTTCCCTCTACGGGTTCCCAAAAACTCCTTCCCCCTGAGAGTTAATTATAAATGACATTCACGGATTATATATGGGCCACTATGAGGGCTCCAAAAAGGCGGTCCATAAGGGATCTCCGGCTCATAAAAGATACCTGGCCCATAAGGGACACTTTGGCCTTTTTGACGAAAATGACTATACAGAGGGGTAGCCAAGTAAGGGCCCGCCAGGTAAGGGACAGTTTCTCAAGTAAGGGCCGGGGTCGCCAAGTAAGGGACGGTTTTTTTCGAAAAAAAATTTTTGACGCCAAGTAAGGGACACGTGTTGTAAAGTAAGGGATGGTTTTTTCAAAAATAATGAATGAGTCGCCAAGTAATCAATGAGTCGCCAGTTATGTTTATAATGAATCTTTAGCACAAAAATTAAATAAAAAACACCTAAAAATTTGAAGCATCTTATTGGTAGACTATGGACAGGACTATCAGGCAAAAACTCTGGGTCCGCCAAGTAGGGGCCAGGCGCCAAGTAAGGGACGCTTTTTCAAAACAGGAAACCGTCCCTTACTTGGCGACCCCTCTGTAGTTCGAATTAATATATTTAGCTCACAGTTAAATATTGAACTAAAATTATTTAATAGAATAAAGTTTAATTCAACGAAATTCAAAATATTTGCTAGGTAATGATACTGTGGCTTCTTCCGACTCTGGTTTCACATCACCAACTAGAACTCCGAGAACCGATCCGAAACAAAGACGAAGGGTATGTCACAATTTTGATTGAACTTTTCAATACAAAATCTTAATACGCTAACTTAACTGTCGTCATAATATAGATAACCTAACATAAAGGTGTACCCTACTTTTTCAAAAATATTGATTACAGTTTTACTGGTGTGGGTAATAAGTTTGTCACTGAGCTCAACGGGACTCGCTGTATTTTGATAAGTCACAATACTCAATATACAACGAGTCGGGTTCAGCTCGGTGACAAAATTGTTACCCACACCAGTATCGTTCATTTCTTTACAGCTTCCATATGTTGACAAATATTGAGAAATTGATCTCAAATCTTGACAGATTTTAGTCCTAAGACTCATGCCATAGTCTATGGGCCATAGTGTGAAGATATGGTCGATAGAACTGTACAAAAACTTGCCGAAAACATTTAAGTGTGGTAATTAAAAATCAAGTAATTTTTGTTTTCAGATACACGTCTGTGAGCATCCAGACTGCGGGAAAGCCTACACAAAAAGCTCACATCTAAAAGCACATCGCCGAACACACACCGGTAACTTACCACGAAACCCTAATCGTTAATCGCATCCGTTTTTTGCCAAACGAAACAAATTTGCAACTATTGTTCATTTTTTTTTTACTCAAATTATGCAATTTAGCTTCTTGTCACGGTCAGAAAACGTGCAAAGATTGTAAATTACAATTGAAGCGTGTTCACAACAATAACTTTTTTAATGATTACTGGTAACCAAATTCCATATATCATTGTTCGAAATCAGGAGACATTAGGAGATTTGACTCTCATGGCACCTTTTACTCCCATCGCCTACACCAGCACCTTTTGATTTTTTTTTTTCGGGAATTTGGATTCAGAAAAAATACGTCAAATAAGATAGTCTGCAGAAAAAATTCTCATCCTGCAAAATTGTCAAATCTCCCATAATGAGAGTCAACTTGACAAATCATGTACAGTCCTTGATTCGGTAAGGGTCACTTCCATAACGGCCGTTTATTTCATAACGGTCGCTTTTTTCGAGAACCGAAAGCGGCCGTTATGGAATTAATGACCGTAATATAAATGTAATACGAATATTGAACTGCACAATATTATCCAAATGTAGTGTTATCGTTAAAGTAAGTTTCACGCGGCATGAGTGTATTTGAATGTAACTTGAATGTTACTTGAATGTAACTTGAATGAATTATTGAAATTTGAATGTATAACATGAGATCAAAATTGAATTAAAACGTAATTTAATTTTAATTTTTATGTACTTTGAATGATATAAAACAACTTACATATCATGTAAATGTAATTTTTATGTTATTTTGTTGTAACCTGGATAGTTTTTATTGTTTTTCAATTTGTGTTTAATGTAGACGCCTTTGTTACATAAATTTTGTGAATTACAAATTACAAATCGGGACTTGGCGTTTTATCTTTTTCGTGGAAGTTATATTTTTATTGTTTATAGTGATAATGAAGACGAGCTGAAAATAAAAGGTATTTTTAGGAGAAAAACCGTACTCGTGTACGTGGCCCGGATGCGAATGGAAGTTTGCTAGGTCTGACGAATTGACGAGGCATTATAGAAAACATACTGGTTATAAACCGTTCGTATGTCCCGTATGCAGTAGAGCCTTTTCACGATCAGGTAAGATAAGACCCAAAATGTACTAAACTAACATACGACAGTTCTCAGTCCCTTAAGTGCCGAACTCAAAAAAAGAAAACCTTTTTTATATAATTGATGTTTTCAGATCACCTTTCTCTTCACGTGAAACGTCACCGTTGACTCCTGCGCCATTACCTGTACTCGACCTTCACGAAACATCGGTACTACTCGAGCTGTATAATAGAACAAATAAAGTAAAAAATTCATTTCCTCTTACTCAAATTGTTTTAATAATATCTGACGAGAAAAACCTCGTATATTTTAATACCTAGTTAATCACGAAAATCATCCACTAGAGTGGCTAAACGCCCTTGTGACCATGTTGGCCGAAAAAATATCAGTTTTTCTCATAAATTTAAATAGGTCGGTTTTTCGGCAATTTTTAATAAAGCCCGGTTTACTATCATTTTCGATCCATCTAGGGCCTGTAGTCCAAATTTGGACCAACGGACCACTAGGAGTTAACAATTAGTTGTTTTCCTATGAATAAACCAAGTTCCGAAAACGGGCTGGTCGTTATGGACTGCCTAATCTTGTTTTACGAAATTAAAAAAAAAGATCAAGCGTCTTAGATTATTGATTTTTCATATCGCCCACCATTATTATTTTATTTTTGGCGTGAGATTCGGTCGGTGGATGACACTTGACTAGCTGCACTTGGCAGTTAAGTTGGCACCATTTGACTTTGATTAGCCAAATTTCCTGCTCTTTCTGATTAAAGTGATATTTGCGCAAGTTGGGTAAGTAGCATCAACTTGACGCCAAGTGGTTAATTTTCAGGGTGCGAATGGCTTCAAAATAGGCGGCAATTTTTGCTTTTCAATTTTTTTTTTTTTTTGTTATTTCGAAGGTTGACTTTTTACTCGCGATAAGAGTGGAAATTGCTTGAAAAAATAAAATGAAAATGTGGCGAGAACTAAAGAATTGAAAATCACGCGCTTTTTAACTTTTTCAAATTAAATAATGGCAAAAGTGCAGCCACTTGATAATTTTCAATAGTTTTTTTTTGCATTTTGACAAAATGATTCTGTACAATGTAAAATGTACACATACTGGCTATTTATATGCCAATGAAAATCGGCGATATAATGAGACATACACTTTATGTTTTGCTTTAATTTATAATAAAAGCTTATCGATTTGAAATAACATTTTTTGAAAGGTTTTACTCGAAACGAAATTTTCTGTCATCAAAACTATTATTTATTAGTAAAACTGTTACTTACTAGTAAAACTTATATTTACTAGAAAAACATATAAATACTAGCTAAACAGTTATTTACTAGTAAAACAATCATTTATTAGTAAAACTATTATTTACTAGTAAAACTATTATTTACTAGTAAAACTTTTATATACTAGTAAGACTATTACTTACTAGTGAAATTATGATATGCAAAATGGTTTGGTGGTGTAAAGCACTTTGAACGGGCCTGAGCTGATGATATAAAAAATGAATAAGTTTTGAACATGTTTAAAACTCACAAAAATAGATTTCAGTGTTTAATTTATAGACAAGAGTGTTTTCTTTTGAAAATTTCTACTAACGTCAAAAGGGGTTTTTGTAAAACAGGGGTTTTTGTAAAAAGGGATTTTTGTAAAAAATTATTACGCTGCCCTGTATTGGGACAATAAAAATTTGATCAAAAAAAAACCGTCGTTCTCAAACTGAATATTATGTGGTGTCTCGACAGTGCCGTATGACATTGTTTCTAACAATCTTTTTGACGTTCTGAGCAACTTACTGTATTCATCATCTTGATACCGTATAACGGAATATCAATTCCAGTTTTAAAATAACTTCTAAAACCGCCAAATCGACGTAGTCTATTTCTTGGGTCTCAAGTCGTTTAATATTATCTATATGTTACATAAGTTTAGACTCAACACTTCAGTCTATGTGTATCGAAAGGGGCCTTTTAGAATAAATATCGAAAGGGGCCCTTTAAAATAATTTTTTCCGGCAAAATGATACGTTCCGGCAAAATAGCACATTAAAGACCGGTCATAGGACTTATTTACAAAAATAATAGCAAAGTCAATTGAAGATGTGGTGTAGATTCGACAGTTTTATTTTTCTCGTTGTCTGGTGGTCTCCTGTTCATATTAACACCGATGCGCCACCAACATGCTAGTGTTATTTCGCCAGTCAAGCACACCGTGTGTAGCACCGCCGGCTTAGGCTGTCATTTCTGACTAGATCATCGTAAAATAAATACAAAGGCAGTTCTGTAATGCCGACCGCTTATATTTTAAGATTATTCAATAATATTTTATAAAATTTTCCAAATTTAACCCCCAGGAGACCATTTGTCGGCCAAATTTGCGATTTGTGAGGAAATATCACCGAAAATCGACGAAGAAAAAGTTTATCCTGGTCGATGTGTTGAGAATTTGAGTGAACATAGGAAGAACCAAAAATTGATACGTGTCTTGTGGTTAATTTGCGCTACCTACCGAATAAATCGGTGGGAAATTAAAAAAAACTAGCGCCAAAAGAAAACCAGCGGTCTAAAATGAAAAATGGTCGACATTCCATTTTCGAGCGAGTTAATGCCCACCCAAATATTGAGAAAACGTACTTTTTCTGAATTTTGTAAACATCCAGGTAAATTTTGATCATGATTGATCGTGAAAATGCAAAAAAAATATTAAATATGCGAAAAATGTGGTAAAAATAACATATTTATAGATCTCGTCTATACATGTACTATTTGTAGTATTTGTTTTAATAATCCATTCCAAACGAGCCATATATTTTCACTCATAATTTCTTAGATATTTATTTTTAAAGTTTAACACACCCAACAGGTTAAAGGTATTGAACCTACCAATTTTTGGTCCTTCCTACTAGTATGTTTCCAGAAAGCTAACCCTACTTAGCCGCTAGGAGGCGTTTTACTAAAATGTCTACGTTTTTTTTCGTAAAAAGTGGTGGAAGTGGTGTTTTTGCGAGCTCAATTCAAAAAACTTCGACTTCTACAAAATTCACGTGTGGTAGTTTTTTAAATCGCAATTAACCTCTTAATTTAACTGGTCAAAACAAACCGAGGAATTTCGAACTCGATAAGAAATGAGAGCCATTTAAAGTCCGCAACTACACACCGTGTGTAGCAGTGGTGCATGGGGGTTAACGAAAATATATATTAGTAATATGTTTATTTCATAAAACAAATATATAAAATTTTGATGTTTCTCAATACCGATTAAATTCAAAATTAACTCGCGGGGGAAGAGGTGAAATGGGAATTGTGTGCATAGATACACACACTCCAAAACCGCTATAATTCAAAACCTGTTTGAGCCAAGTTGTAGAGCTGGTCAAGCTTCGTCGATTTGACTATTCAGAAGTTGATTTGGGCCACCAGGGCCCTCTAGAGAGCCGACAAAAAACAAGTCGTTTGCACACTTCCCCCAATTTATACCAAGTTATATTATAAGGTTATCCCGCGTTGAAAATGAACTACTTGTTCAAACAGATCTTCGAACCCAACCTTCAATTTCATTATTTCGTTCAAAGCGACATAATCTTATAATCTTGAATTCGCCTCATTTGAAGCATCATTGCGACTAAGTTGCCCGATAAAAACAAATAATCCTATCGTTATTTTGTTTCTTTGGACGCAAAGTTAATCAATCGACAAAGGTCGTTTGTCGACAAATTGTCACATTATGTGGATGTACAAATTTTTCGTTCCGCTTATGCATAAACATAATTATGTTTCCCGGACTTTTGCTTTTGTGTTTTTTTCCGAAACACGAGGAAAAATAGGTCATCTAGATTCTAGTCACTGCGACTAACGCTCAAGACGGCCGCCTCAGCCAGTATCACCGAAATTGTCACCAAAGTCATTCCAGGAAACGCAATAATTGTCGAGTTATTCTAATATCTGCAGATACGTACAAAATTCCCCGTATCTTGCTTCTTCTTAAAAATTAAGGAATTCATTTTTTCGGCATCCGAATTGAAAAATAAGTTTACCCCTAACCAGTACAGTACAGTACAATTGAGATGAGTCTATTTTTTCACATTTTTGCCAGTTACGCAATACGAATACATTATCGGCATATCGGTGTTATTTATCTTCGCGACAAACTCGTATGGCGCGCCATGGCGTGCGTAGCTGGTTATTATGGATGATTTTTTGCCTTTATTATCAAAATAGCGAAACTCTAATCTATAGTCAATGTTTTCTGATCAAGACATAACAACCTAAATAAGATAAAAAGTCTTCGTAAATATCATAAGGGCAGAAAAAATGCCGATACCCAAACAATTGCAAAACAATTTAGTTTGTTTCGGGTTAGCGAAAAAACTCCTAATTGTTTTTTCTAAAAGAACGATAACCGTTTTCATATAAAAATGTTGGTTAGAAAAAAAAAATTCAACAAAAAAGTCAAATTTTCGCCATTTAAGTGGTCGGTCTAAATATTTCCGGCTAGGGTCACGGGGAAAGTGTCTTGAGGTTACCCCCCTTTTTCGAAAGATTCCAGTGAAAACAATGTTTTATCGGCCAATGTCTACATTTTTATCAGAAAATTACGACAATCTTTTCGGTTTCAAGACAGTACAATTAGTATATATTTTCAAAATTCTATACCAATGCACAGTTTAACATTCATACACATCTGTTTTTTACACACCGTGAAAAAGAAATTATATAAAATAGGAAAGCTTGAGATAACACTACGGTTCCCCAAAACAAAAGAAGGTAAAGGATGAGCGAAGTAAATATGCATCCCATTTTGGTGCAACTTTTTCGCGTAGGCGAGGCCTATATCAAACGACGCATGGATGAGAAGCGCGCTGAGAGAAAGCGCGCGACGGATATGAAACGCGCGCTACGAATTGAAAAACTGCGACGCGCCGTAGAAAAAGAGGATGAAGACGAACGTATAAGACGAATAATACTTGTGAAACAAAGAACAAACGTACGACATAGTTTTTCCTCATATTAGGGTATCAAAATGTATTTTGCGATTATTGCACTTTGCGTTCTGTTATTTGAATCAGGGCTTGGCAAAGTCGCCTTATGTTTTGGCTTAGTTTAGCTTACCTAATATTAACCAAAATTTAATTTCGCTGAGCTTTGCTCACGTGAGCCAAAATGTACTTTGGATTCGCTTAGCTTATGTAAGCCAAAAAAAAAGTTTTGGCTTCGCTTTAAGCTAATAGCGTATGTAAGCCAAAACATTTGTTTGGCTTGGCGTGGCTTAGCCCACATAAGCCAAGGTAAGTCATGGGTTATCTGAACCACCATTCGATCTCATTGTTGTTCTCAAATAAATTTACCTTTTATTTGAATTTCTTGAATTTCTTGAACATAAAAGTATGAAACAAATAAGTAAATGAACTAAAAATAATTCTTAATTGCAGAAATTTTATAATATTTCAGTTTTGCAATTTCTTTATTAACTTTGAAATTATGTATGTGGAATGATAGGTTGATGTCAGTGTATCAAAACGTCGTTACAAGTTAAAAGCTACAGATAAATAGTTACAAATATAAACATGTTTTTTCTTCATTTTTTGTTGTTCTAGCGGCTAAAAAACAATGAATTACCGCGAAAAATGCTTGATCCGCGAGTTCTGCCAAGTTCAATAGTGTCGTCCTGTGATGTAGATTGATCTCTACTTGTCGGAATTCCTTCGGGTTCATACAAAGAAGCAATAGCATTGTGTATGACTAAGACCAATGAAGGTATGGAAAACAGACAAATTGCACCGAACGTTATCAAGATGAAATAATCTAAAGTTCAAAATAACGCGTACTACTGTAGTCAGCGTCTCTTATGAATTTTCGGTATGATTTGACTTGTAAAAAACGCTGAGAATTCATTTGAAACGATTTATACTAAGAGAGAAAAAAATAGGCCATAACCGCCAAATTTCTGGCCTTAAATTTTAGACCTTAAATCAAAATTATCACGTGATATGGTGAATTTCAGCCAAACTTGGATTAGCCCTCTACAATCCACTTTTTAATTTTACGCCGATGGCCAAACTTTTTTTTTCGAAAAAAAAGTTGGTTGTTGCTTATTTTTTTTCTCTCTAATAGTAATGTAACTCTACTTGCTTCTTTTTTACCTATTTCTCGCAGGCATTTGTGAGCGAATGGCGTTTTTTGTATTACACCGTTTTCCTTGGGTGCCAAACAATCGGGTAATATACCGCCCGTATATGTGCAGTTGGTTTCCGTATCTGTATGTTCTTTTGTATGATATTGTTGGAATATTGCGCCATATGTACGAAAAGCGTGAAGGGCACAAAATAAGAAAGGATAAAAAAGATAAAACATAGCCCCAAGCCATTTGTCTTTGCCCTCCACTTCTTTCCAGTGATTAATTGTTCTTAAAACAAATTTTATTAAAAAATGAAAGGAATGTTGAAATCGGCGACCCTTATTTGGACCAAGCATACTCTTATCCAAAAAAATAGACCCTTATTTAGCACTATCGACCCTTATTAAAGAACATCCTAGAAGGATTTCTTGAAATACTTATTTTTGATTTGATCTTTTTTTGAAATAGTAGCGTCCCGGAATATGCACTTCCTTAACGGCCGCGTCGTAGTCAAGGGGGTTCAGAACTGAGTTCCATGCGCAGCCTCTCATGGCGCAATCGGATAAGGTCGAATATATAAATGGTCGAAACCCAGAAAAGGTCGAAAGTAAAAGGTCGAAACACCGAAAATGTCGAAAATGACTCAAAAGGTCGAAACCTGAAAAGGTCGAAACCTT
>SCLG01000001.1:2559345-2611366 GCA_004367875.1 Oikopleura albicans
GGGTTTTTTCACGACCATAAATGGTCAGGAAAGTACCCCACTCCGTAAAACCTTTTTTTCTCAAAGTATTCAAACCGAATCAAAGTTTCAATCCCAGGCAGAATATGCGTCGAGTTCGGCGGTTTTATTTGGCATATATTCCATGATTATTGGTATTGAGGCCATGTGGTGATCTTTCCCTTCCATTTCCCGATCACATCCGGTTTGATCACCAAAACACATTATGAAACACTCGTGCATTCGGGATGGCTCCGTTACAGCTTGGCCACCACAGGATAGTGTACAGACACAATCCGTGATGACTCTTTTCGTAGGATATTTACATGTAGTACACCAGGTGCGCCGTTATCATAACGAAATTGAAAAAGTGAAAAGTCGGCAAAATGACAAAATAACGGAAAATTGAAAGATAACTACACAGTGCAATACATGGAAGTTGGCGAATAAGGGGGGGTTTTTAAAGTTAGACTTGTTTTTGCATTTAAACTTAAATTTTGTTTAAATTAAATTGTTTAAACTTAACTTTGTTTAAATTAAATTGTTTTACGAGTAAAAAGGTAAAGCTATGACAAATAAGCATATTTCCGTGTAACATTATTGCTTGGTGGTTCATCAAAATAATTTGCCAAAAAATTGAGAAAACACAAAAAAACACTTTCTTGAAAAACTCCATCGACAAAAACATGTACACCGGGTGGGCAGTTATCAGGCAGGCTGGCCCGCAATTATCAGGCACCCTACGAAACTTCCCCACAAAATTTCTCGCTCATGCTGTTATGAGGCAGCATTATTACATTTTCCTCCTAGTCCACCTACGCCCTGTGTAGTTATCAGGCACTCTACGTAATTATCAAGCCAGTTTTTTTTCGCGAACCTTGCCCGATAACTGCGCACCTGATGTATTAAAATATAAGAATCCAATTTCTTGTAGAATTTGTAGTTTTGGTTGGAGTTACATGCTCCTTATTTTGATTTTTCGCTGGCGATTGTGTGGTGGTAGTTGTTTTCGTTATATGTGTCGTTGTTGTTTGCTTTGTTGTTGTTATGGTTTCTACTTGTGTTGTTTCAACAACTTTACATGGTCTTTCTTCCATAGATAGTAAAACGAAACTTTTCGAGTAAATGAGACCTTGTTCCAAGTACAACTATAAAATGAAGCTTACTTTCTATATAGGACCTATAGGTTATGTACACCACCTGTCTACGGAAGTTAACAAAACGATAGGGAACAAGATGTTAATTTATAAGCATTTTGTTAACTTAAGAAAATAGTGCGTCAACTAGAAGTGGAAAAGAATAAGCAGACGGATTGTTAGTTTCCATAAATTTTGTTAACTTATGGACCTTTTGTTAACTTCAGGGGCGTTAGCAGGTGGTATAATGGAAACTTAACCAGATTTAAAAAAAAAAGTATGAATGCACATTTTACCGTGTGTTGGAGCACTATTTGTTCGGGTTAGAGCAATCTTCATATTATCTTAACGCTATTTTGCGAACCCGGCGCTAGTCAGTGTTCCGACAACCGGTATAATTTTATTTTGCGTTAACCTTATCTTACGTGTAATGCACGTCTTAATGAGAAGAAACGAGAATATAGGTCACATACACATTTTTTTCACATCTCACACTCTAATGTAATTTATACTAATAAACGCCGTTATCATCAACTTACATTAAGTTTATATTCACCGTCAACATCGTTGTCAAATACGTTAACATATGTCTTGTCTTTTTCGAGGAACGCTCTAATAAAACACTCCTGTCCTGAATCAGAGGGACAGGTCCAGCGTACGTCGTCATGAAGTGGTAAATCTTTCCGGCTCTCCAAAATAACTATATTCATATGCCCTGAAAAATAATATAGGTTTTTGCCAAGGCTCCTAAACCCCCAGGCGGAGAAATGAGCCAAAAATAGATCAAAGCGGTCAAAATTGGGGTATCACAGATAGTATCTAAACGGACACCCAAATTACCCGCATGTGCCGATTTTACCCGCTCGAAAAAAAAAACGGTACCGAAATTTTACGGTCGGCGGTCTCTACTGGTACACTATAGCGACTGATACCAAATTCGACTGGAATCGGGTACCAGTCGCTGTAGTGTACCAGTCGCCGTCTGGTACCAATGAAGACCACCGACCAGTCGTGTAATACCCCTAAATTGTTCAATACTAATAAAAAATGGGCCATAAATTAGGGGCCATAAATTATGGGCCATAATTGAAAATAGCTAAGATGCGCACCGAACCAAATTCTTTGAGGAATAATCAGCCAATAAAATTGACACTGACTTTTCCCCTTAAACTCCCAAAACTGCAAACAAAAAAGGTGATATATCACGAAATATTAAATTTCGGCAACATAACGGCGTGAAAGATAATTGCGTAGGAGGTCTTATGTTTGGTCATACAAATACACTCACCTGGATATCGCTCAACAATGACAGGATCGGCTATAATGACAGTTCCAAAATTTCTAACCAAATCACTGGGCTGATTAGCAGCTAAACTGTAGCCGGCGTCGGGATCGGGAGGCTGATATGATCCACGGGAACTGCCATAGTCTGAGGAATATGAGTCATCTTGATAACTATTATCCAACTGACCATAGTCGGCATTTGGTGCATCTCGGTATCTGTAACTGGTTGAAGATTTGTAATTGGGCCCAATTCCTGGTACTTCACCCCATATTTTCTAGAAAGGAGCTTATTGGTTACTGTTTGTAATAAAAGTTCTATTAAATAGAGCTTCAATAAATATTATTTAAAAGTTTTCATCCGTATTATCCCCACAACTTTTTTAAATATTATAGAATCCGAATATACCGTTTAATGGCCAAATGTAACGGTGATGCCAGGATAGCGTAACAAAGGGTATCAAACGACTGGTCGGCGGTCTCCATTGGTACCAAACGGNTTTTTTCACATCTCACACTCTAATGTAATTTATACTAATAAACGCCGTTATCATCAACTTACATTAAGTTTATATTCACCGTCAACATCGTTGTCAAATACGTTAACATATGTCTTGTCTTTTTCGAGGAACGCTCTAATAAAACACTCCTGTCCTGAATCAGAGGGACAGGTCCAGCGTACGTCGTCATGAAGTGGTAAATCTTTCCGGCTCTCCAAAATAACAATATTCATATGCCCTGAAAAATAATATATGTTTTGCTAAAACTCTGGAACCCCCAGGCGGAGAAATGAGCCAACACACATCAAAGCGCTCTTAATCGTCAAAACTTAATAGAAAATGGGGCACAACGGAAAATAGCTGAAATCCGCTTCGAACCCAATTCTTTGCGGGATAATTAGCTATTAGCTGTTAAACAAAATTGACACTGATTTTCCCCCAAAAACTCCCAAAATTAGGGAATCTTCAAACCTGGCTAAGATTAATTACTTTCATTTATTGAAATTCTTACTTTATTAATCTTATGATTCTGTCGAATATTTTTGCGTGAGATGGAAATGCTGTTGGGTAAGTTTTTGTCATATCACAAAATAAAAAATTTCAGCAACATAATTGCGTGAAAGATAATTGCGCAGGGGTCGTATGTTTGATCATAAAACACACTCACCGGGATATCGCTCAACAATGACAGGATCGGCTATAATAACAGTTCCAAAATTTCTAACCAAATCACTGGGCTGGTTAGCAGCTAAACTGTAGCCGGCGTCGGGATCGGGAGGCTGATATGATCCACGGGAACTGCCATAGTCTGAGGAATATGAGTCATCTTGATAACTATTATCCAACTGACCATAGTCGGCATTTGGCGCATCTCGATATCTGTAACTGGTTGGAGATTTGTAATTGGGCCCAATTCCTGGGACTTCACCCCATATTTTCTAGAAAGGAGCTTATTGGTTACTGTTTGAAATAGAGCACACAGGACTTTGAACAAAACCGAAGTTCGAACACGGACTTCGAACAGGCAGAAGTTCGAACAAAACCGAAATTCGAAATTTCCCGAAGTTCGAACAAAACCGAAGTTCGAACGAAACCGAGGTTCGAACATGGACTTCGAACCGTAGGCTTCGAAGTTCGGGTTCCAAGTACGGTTCGAAGTCCATGTTCGATCTTCAGTTTTGTTCGAACTTTGGTTTTGTGCGAACTTCAGGAATTTTTGAAGTTCGGTTTTGTTCGAACTTCTGCTTGTTCGAACTTCGAAGTCCATGTTCGACCTTCGGCTTTGTTCGAAGTCCTGTGTGCTCTTTTAAATAAAAGTTCTAATAAATAAAGCTTCAATAAATATTATTTAAAAGCTTTGATCGGTATGATCTCCACATCTTTTTAAAACAGTATAAAATCAGAATATACCATTTAATGGTGATGCCAGGATAGCGTTACAAATTATAGGAAGATTACTGAAAGCGGAAAAGTCTGAGAACCATCATACGGTATATTTTGAAGTTTTTTTTTTGCAAAAAAATATACTATAGTTTTGTACTACTGTTTTAATTATGATTTACAAAAAGGTTTGATAAACAAATAAATCCATTAAATTGGATAATAATGGTCAAGGTGCCAGATAAAATATCTTTATACGCTTATTTGTATTGCATTATATCGGAAATAGTTCGTGTACTATGTAAACAAAATATTGCTTCTGAAACTGATACGGTGTCCACGAGAAAATACCCAGTTTTAGACAAAAAAACGTTTTAGAGAGTTCGAAGTCGAAAATCTATTTTAAAAGTTTTGTTTTAAAACTTTGGTTTCCCACCCAATTAATTCATGCAGTAGATTACAGTTGACGCAAAAAATTGTTTATAAATCGAAAAAAAAAAATCACGAAAAAGATTTCATGTCGAGCATTTGTTGATGTGAATTGGTTTTGGAAAAATAGTATTTTTTTTCAACTTCATGTTTAATATGAAATACCGTGCCAGACAAGAACATTTTTTTTTCTTTCAGCATAGAGTTTTCATACTCAAAAAACTTTTACTTTAGGGTCATATCATTGTTTTTACTCTTTCTCTTTTACTCGCCTTAGAGTATTTTTTTATGAACGTATTATTTATGTATTTGAAATCCATACTATAATTTATTGGTGAATTTAGTAGAAATGGGGAAATCGCAAATTTTTTTGAAAAGAATGGCATAGCCAATTTGTATATGTTGACAGTTTCAAAGAGCTTTCTACGGGCCCTGGTGGTCAAGTTTTGATTAATCAAATCGACCAGCTAACCGTGCCAATTGTCCTCAAAATTTTTATCAAATCTGCCTTTCAATTGTATGATTAAAAACTTTAGATACCCTAGGTCATAAACATTCTCCGCTACAAAAATACCTTACCTGATAAGACGAATGACTTGATTTATAACTCTGACATGGTACCAAGAGAATGCTCAAAAAATGCACAGTTTTCATTTTTGACTCGATATGTATATAATACATAAATTCCGTTGCGTCTACCGCATCCTGCTTATTTACAGAAAAGAATCAACAAATGTGAGATGATTTGATGGATGTCAAGATAAAGGCAAACGTCCTCGTCAGATATGTGTTCTATTGTTTGAGAACTGTTATCATGCCTTCTCTAGAAATATCAAAAATATATTAAAGATAAAGCTTCACGATTCGTGCGTTTTCATGATATAAATGATGTTTCAAGGGAGTATTTTGACGATTGAGGGCGCCAAAAAATCATATTTTAGGTCATTTTGCGGACCACAAAAATGGTCACCAAGTCCGGTCGAAAAGCCATTTGGTGACCAATTCTGTGGTCATCTAACCACCTAAAATACAAGTTTGTTGGCGACCACAAATGGTCACCAAAGTACCCGTCTCCGTTATATTGGCACAACCTGATTTGACCAAAAAAGAAAAGGGCGAAACTCAAAATGGGAAAATCTTTCCGACATTCGTCATTTTCAGGTTTCGTCAAAATTTGTTTGCGCTATTCCATTTAAAAAATATTTATAATTAGTTAAAAATATATATAATTTTATAATAAAAATTATGAGAAATTGTAATTTATGATTAAAACCCCATTTTGTAGACCCTGGCTCAAAAAATCTAATTTTAATATTCGTATGTTTTGCTCTAAGTTCTAAAGTAGGCAAAATCAATTTTGACTCAAAAGTTCTTCCCGTAAAAGCATCTATTCATCGGGTGCCAATACACTCCCTGTGCACTTATCTTGCACATTCGCCGACCCCAAAATTGGCAAGATAAGTGCAAATGGCAAGATAAATGCACATGGCGTAGGCGGATTAGCTGGAAATCATGGATTTTTCAAGATTTGGCAAGATAAATGCACGATCTGGCTAACTCTAGAATCAAGAGTCTAGATTGTTTCGGATTTCAGTGTAATTTTATAACGGTAATAAATTCTAAAAAATAAATCCCGGTACATTTGTTGAAAAAATTGTGGATTAAATGGCGAAAAGAAATAAAAACTTTTCTTATCAGAATTTACGATGAACTTTAAAAGTATTCGCAGATTAAACCTGCTAGTTTCATAGAGCAAAACATTATGTGAAAAATAAAATGAAATTATTAAAACATATATTTTTGCTTTCAATTAGAATTTTTTTGGCAAGATAAGTGCATAGTGCGTAGGCGTTTGTTTTGGAAAATATTTTTCCTAAAAATTGGCAAGATAAGCGCACCATCAGGGTTTTGGCAAGATAAGTGCTGGCAAGATAAGTGCACAGGGAGTGTACTGTATTTACATATTTTATTTCTTCTCTGTAAATATTAACACTACATTTTATTTTCTCTTTGAAACATAAAAATCAAATTTCATTATTTCTTTTCGCATAAAAAAATTATGTTTGCAAAAAAAAGTGTTTTGGGGTGATGAACTAATAGTACTAGTAGTCATTATAGAGCACTTGTTTAGCCTTTCATATTCCGTTCAAATTTATGATTCAGTCTAACCGCATTAAAAGAAGAGATTAAATATTACGGCTGTTATCAATGTATTAAAAACGATATAAAATTTGATGTTTTATTAATAAAAAAAAGATAGGCGTTTCTTTGTTGTTTTTGACACTTTCGTCAGAAAGATTAAGTTCTTTTTGTGTTCAAGCTTATACAGTACGACGTCAATGCTTGTAGATTCGTGCACGTTATCTCAATATTTAGTTACTTTTGTACGAAATAAATTTTAATTGATTTTATCACGATAGTTTCCAACATGAAAAGAGTGAAAAGCCAGTGCGTGAGTTGAAAAAACATTTTCAAATTAAATTTACGTGAAACGTGACATTAAATACAGGAAGGTATTTTTAGGGTGGTACTGTTTTAAAAGGTAAAATGCGTTAAAGGTCACAAAAAAGCCTGGGGACCCCTAAGGCACATTATAGAAAAAACTGTTTTGGTTGTAAAACTAAAAAAAGTGATAAGTTTTTTGCAAATACAGAATAATACCCATAAGATTGTTGGTATTGTTCACAGTAAGGGAAAATTTGTTCTAAGGTCTATTTTTAGTGAAATTTAATGATATTATTCAAAGAGAATTTAATATGATACACGAACTCGTACGACCGACCCTTCAAAACTTATTTATTAAATCTTTGTTGTCAGTTATATAGCATTTGTAAGACGGAAATATATATTGTAAAAAGAGCGTAAAGTTCGTTCTCTTTACAACCAAAGAAATAATATATATATCAATAAACTTTTCGTGAAAGGGCTGTGTCAATTGGCGTCAATAATGACGATTTGGCCGGTATTCCTTTCGCTTTTCAGGGTTTTGATCAGTTCTTCGAACCCCTTCATATTTTTCTCTGCAATTTGGATGAGTTTTGTTGTCGTTTCGTCGATTTGAGTTGCGCCCCGTGACATTTTGTTATTTGTGATTTGCTGACAATTTATTAGGAAAAAATTACTTGACCGTAGAGCCAAGACGATACAAAAATTCCAATATCGTGGGGGGCGTGGGTACGAATCCCACTTCTGTCACCACTTTTATGCGTAAACTGATACACAGGAAGTATCATAAACGGACTAAGGCCTACGTAATGAGACTTATTGATTAAATCCTTGTTGTCAAATATATATAGACTATATAATATAGTATTTGTAAAACAGACGGGAAATATATATTATCCTTTGCCTTGCTATCTTATTAGGCTTCAATTTTTTCGGAGAATAATTAATATCATTCAATTGATTTCCCTTTTCTTCTTTTATTCGATAGAAGAATCTCGTCGCGACAGACCGCTTTATCAAGGCGGGATTAATCGATGTTATTAAAAATCTCTTATCTATTTGATTGGTAGCGGCTTTCGTTGCTCAATTCGTAATGCCTTAGACTATTTATTTGAAGTAATGATATTATGTTTAGGGGGTCCTCTATATAACGTTTTTTTATTATTGGAGCTAGCTCTATACCCTAGTTTGTCCTTTTATTTTATTTGGGCATTGGCGGTGTTTTTAAATGGAAAGAAAAGTTCTGGGCACCCTAATTATGTTGTCTAGTACATTATTTTTTCTGTGATCAAAATACAATATTTTTACCGCATCTGCTTTGTCTGACACTGGGTGGTCCAAAATGAACTCGCCAGGGCAAATTAATATACCAGGTGGGCATGGTTAATGTGTGTTTTTCTCGGTTAGTACATGACCTTTTTACTTAGTTTGTAATAGATTCGCGGAAACATAGTAGAATTTGATGCCCTGAATATTTGTTGTACTTCCTCTAATACACAAGTAGAATTTTTAAAGCCGAAAGTGACATGGTGAATAATGAGCCGTAAAGAGAAATTTGTGTAATTTTGCTAGAAATCGTCTTATTACTAATGTATGATGTTCAGTGTGGGAAAAGTTGGCCATTGGTCGATTTTTTACACCGCTAAACGCTTTCAACACTGATGAGGTTGTTTTACGAACCAAGAATCCTTTCCAATTTGTTCTCCCACTCTTGCTTGATGAAATTTAGTTGGACTCCAATTATCAGAAAATTTTCATATTCAATCGCTTCCCAATTTCAACAATTTTGGGCATTCTAGAGCAATTCGTGCAAATTTGCAACTTCCGTCTGGGTGTTAAATAATATTTGGGGTAAGGTATGCTCCTATAATAAGCCGAATCAAATAATTTCGTGTATTTATTAAGTACTATTTAACAAAATACACAAGTCTTTTTTTTCGAATCGTTATTCGAAATTGGAGTATGGTATAAGTATAATTTATACTGTATAACGCAATCTCATTTTTCTGATACAATGTTGTAGAAATTTATGAAATCTTGGGTTTCCAAAATAATGAAGGTCAATTATATTTAAAGTTGGTTGGTACTGTTTCAACTTCAATAGAAAATAAACTGATGCCAGTTAAGGTTATACTTGTTTGTCGGATTTTAGCCCCGTTTTTCAATTTGCAATAATAAACTTACCGTAATACGGTACTAATTTCGGGTAAACACCGTGCTTCATTAACTAGCCGCCATTTTTGAGGTTGACCATATTTATATATCGTGACGAAGTAAATTTACGGTAATAAGCGTATCTTACGGTAATATCGCCTCTGTAGTACTTCACCAATTTCACTCTGGCAAGACAAATTATACGTTACATGTCCTACTGTCTGTTTTGTTTTTCTCTAACGTTTGTTTCTAATTAATAATTACGTTTCTAGTTAGTAATTACGTATTGAAATGGCCGAAAAAAGCGAGGAGGATGCGTCAATTGCTAAGAGTTGTATTCAAATGAATAGGAAAAGGGCACCTTCAACTGAAAAAATGACATCGGTTTCGAAATTTGAACGTTCAACGATATGGTGTAAACAACTGTATACCGGTTGAATTTCATGAAAATGGACCGGACGTTTCTAGTAGACGGTGTCGGCTTATTTTAAGATGATCTGAAGACCAATTTTTCCCTTTTTATTTGGAACTCAGGTGCCCCTCCTTTCTCCCTATTTTATAAATCCAAGATTATAAATTTTCATGTATTGATTTAAAATCAACCGGCACATCATGCGCGCGGTTATCTTAAAAATTGTGAAATAAGGGGGTGTAACATAACAGCGCACGGTGCACCTAGTTATTTTATTCCTTTCTTGTGGTACGAAATAAAAAATCCGAAAGCTAAAAGTCTTCCGGTTTACAATTTGCATTTAGAACTACCATTTTAGCAGCATTTTCATTTATTCTTTACGAGAATGATTTTCCTAAATTATTATACTGTTGTAAATTGCATAAATTCAGTGTTTTGCTATTTTTGTGGTTTCTCACGTCGTTTCATTCTCGAAAAGATTTTCGTTTTTCGATCCAGTTGCATTTTTCCGCCGTCGAGATTGATGACTATTATGCTCGGTTTCGGATTCGTAGGCGAGCTCGGTTGTGGTGCGGTTAGGGGTTAAGCCGCGTGAAAACAGGAGATTTGCGGCGCCCGAATGAAAGGGATTTAGATGGACGACTTCAGATGTGGTCGGGACGAGGTTACTAGGACGCCAGTTGATTTTATGATCTTCCGTTAAGAGATCGAAGCTGTTATCTTCAAACCGAAGAGATGGATTCTCCATTAAAATTAGCTGCTCCATTTCGTTTTTGGACTAAAGTATTATATTTTATTGCGCTCATAAAGGTCGTATGGAATTGTTTCTTTATCAGAGGACCTTGAATATAAAGGAAACCAAATACGCATAAGCGCGTCCAACGTGATTATCCGCGGAATAAAAATAGGAATAAATTGCTACTTGTTGTTTCGCGTTGCTATGGCAACCTATTTTTGTCAGTCATAAAATAATTCAAAGTGTTCGAATAAGGAATTTATATAAATTAGGTTACCTTGTGGCGTGATAGAGGTTCAGGAAGCTCATCGGGTGATACAAAATCATCTGGGCGCGATTGATTAGGCTGAAGACGGTGGAGAATCGTTTCACTGGGCGTTTTCTGTGGCGTTTTTTGATCATGCATATCATACAATGACGTCGTGTCCACGCTGGGTATAAAATTGCTCAAAGTGCGTGACTTTGCGCGTTTTGGCGTCTGCGCGTGCACGCCCAAATAAGCGGAAAATGGAGGCTGCGGAAGCGGTTGAGTGCGAATAAAGCTAATCATGCGAGCATTTTTCTCCCAATCGCGAATCACTTTTTTCAATTTCATATTTGCGAGAATGTCGGTTTTAGGTGTACAGGGCGTAGGCGGCTTCATTGACTTGAGCCGCTCGATCCGCTGGCGCTGTTCGTCATGTATTTCGGATTCATCGGAACCCGAACCGGAAGCCTTACATTCGGACAGTTCGTCAAGCTGAAAACTGCCACTGCTAATGGTATCGGCAATTTCGGACCGGTCGCTTCGAATTGCTGAATAGCTACCGGTCACACTTTCGTAAGTGCTAACGTCGAAGCTTTCCATCGGGGAATTTTCCTGACTGTAAGAGGGCTGTTCAATTGTGGGTAAAATTCATTGAAGCTATTAACCTCACGACTATGCAAGTTATAAAAACGTACTAATTTATAATTAAGAGTTATCTCCTGTGCTCCGGACAGTGCCATATGGCACTGTTTTTATTGATTTCGCTGATAACTCGAAATCTATAAAAGAAATTAGGCAATCGATTTTTTGTATTTGTTTTGTGTTCTGATGACGGTTATTTCTCGTCTCAGAATTAATTTGCGGTTAACTGGTTATTGACATTCGGTTACCATTTTTTTTTTACTTTGGTACCACTTATTATCGGCAAAATTATCACTGACACTAACTCGACTACGGCGACTTCGAATTTGTCACCCCTTATTTCACACGATTCCCGATTAATCGGAAATGAAGACCTGCTTACCGTTTTATTTCTTCGGCACTTCCTATTATCGGATGTCCATTTCCGGTTAACCTTAAACTTATTTTGACGAAAAATAACCGGTATCAACAAACGAAGCCATTACAAAAACCCGATTGGGGATAAGTTTTGTCGGTTTCAAGCTATTCGTGAAATAAATGAAAACAGTGTCATATGACAACGTCGAAGCAGGGTATTAACTCCCCGGGGTCACTTAGTCTAAGTTGGACTAAACGTCCTAAATGAACCAAAAATGGACTAAGTAACCCCTACGGTTTATATGTCAATTGAGACCCTTGGGAGTTAAAGGGGTTTTTATCGCGACACTTTTTGAGATAACAAATTTATGGGTTTGCTCAGCCTAGCTATATGTGGGTGATGTTTCAGTGCCGAAAATTAGGCCAAAGTTAAATGTGGACATTCTGCGGCTAACCCGTCGCTTGGCGCGAATGATTTTTCTGGGAGGCGTTGGTGGTGGTGGTGGTGTCTCAACGGAAACGGTGCGCATCGTGCTGACTTCGTAACTCTCAACCGGCGTCGTTTCCTGACTGTATGTCGGCGAGTTGACGCTGCCGAATAAACTGCCAAGGTTAAATGTTGACATTTGCTTTGAAACTTTTCGCATGACACGAACGCGCTCCTTCTAAAATTCAAAATTTTAATGCTGGAGTGGTTGTTATGACAGTTACGAAACGCTTCCACTGTCACCGGTTCAACAACAACACAATTTGTAGTTATTCAGTTACCGTGTGTGCGCATTTAGATTGTCCGAGTAAAAGCAAATTCCCCAATCTTTTTTTTATCGAAGCGATTATTAACAACAGACACACGGTATATATATTCTTAAAGAACCATGAATCATGGTCCATGATGCTTGTAAGGTGTGCCGTATATTTCTAACAAAACAAAGAAGTTTAAAAATCACGGGTTAGTAAGCGCAAACTAAAATGAAAAAATGTTGCATGCGAAGAAAGGAGTATTGGTCAAATTTCTAGATATTTCCTATAAATTAATCATTCAAATGTATCGATTCGTATTCTAGAATTTTACGCAATAGCGAAATCGTTTAAAAAAAATTCTAGAATACGAATCTGCGACATTTTTACGGTGGACGCTCTATAACTACTTTCGAGGTTCAAAAGGCAAAACTCACAGGCTTCTCCTGAGCAATTTCTTGAGGCGATTTTGACTTCGATGAAATTGTGACACCCAAAGCCGAATCTTCTCCATCGGATTTGGGCAAAGTTGGTGTCGGAGGCGGCGGGGCAAATTTAGTCGACTTAAAAATGCTCGTGTCGAACCGTTTAAGCTCTTCAATGCCTTTTGTGGACAATTTTTTCATTCTTTTGAGATTCGGTTCTGATATGCGCCGTACCATCTTTTTGAATGATTTTCCATGTCGAAAGTTAACCGCATTTTGAATGTTAAATGTATTCAACCGGCCAAATCGTTTCTCTACCGGTTTTGCCGGATAAATAATTTGAGAGAGCAAACTCAGTTTAGGATCAATTGGTGTAGCCGGGCGAGCGGGATATCCGTGATAGGGACCAAATAGTAATGGAGCCGAAACCATTCGACGCATTTGCCGCCATTTCATTTCAACGGTGGGTAATGTTTTATTGAAAACCGCTTCCATTAGCAGCCTTTTGTCAATAACGTCCAGGGTCCGCCGTCGAATTTTTTCCAGCTCAACTGTGACCTTGTGTGTAACTTTTTCCTTGAGTTTCTTTGGTGGTTTTTTAGATCTAGAAATCTCCAACAAAACTGTGGCTGGCTTTGAAATTACCAAGAAGATAAATAATGAAAAAATCAAAAAAAAAATAGTGATTTAACCCCACAATATTAAGTACATGTAACAGGCTACACAAGGCGACAGTTACGTCTAAAAATTCCGAAAAGTGTCCCGGTTGTACGTAATATATACTTATTTTGACTTTTTGTAGTTATTGTGACTGTTTTGAATGAGTAGGAAATAAGAAAGTTTAAACTCTAGTTATATTATAAATACTAGCTTAAGGACGGGTCACTACCTTTGTTTACAAAATTGACTTCACGGGAAAACGCTACAAAAGCTAGTTCACGCCATCGCATGAGAAAATTTTCGACACCATAACCACTCACGTAGCGCCACCACGTGGGCGTGAAGTTGAAGAAAATTCATAAAAATAAATACTAACTAAAGTAAAAAACCTCAAAATACGAAATCTTTTTGGAGCGTTCTAGAATAAAAACCACCTTTGACTTTTTCTTCTTTTTGTCTTTTTTCTTGTCTTTCTTTTTGTCTTTTTTGCTCTTTTTATCTTTTTTCTTGTCTCTTTTCTTATTTTTCTTCTTTTTCCTTTTCGGTGTTGAATCGGCCGAAGATGAGGAGCTTGACGAGCTTGAGGAACTCGATGAGGAGCTTGATGACGAACTTGACGATGAGCTCGATTCAACAATGTCTATTGTGCGTTTTGGTAGTGCCAAATGGGCCTGGAGGGCAATCTCGGAAGCTGCCATTATGGAGGAATCAGCAATGACTGAATCGTCAAGATCGTCCTCGTCGGAACTAATCAAACCCAATTTGCATTTTTCTTGCCGTTCGGCCTCGGCCCGGTCAAACATGTATATTGATCGATCAATTTTAAAGTGGTGGACCAGAAATGGTTCGAAGTCCTCTTCCTAATAAAATTATGAAAATAAATTAAGAGGAAAATTTTTTTTTAGGATGGTACGGACTAGCAATTGTAGATATAGACTTCCGCTCAGTCATAAATTATAAGTCATAATTTATGACTGAGCGGAATTATGAGTCATAATGGTAATTTCGTTATTGGTCTGATATTTTTACCTATGCCGGCATATCGCCTTTTTCAAATTTCGAATTTTAAACTTCAAAATTTCAATTTTTAAATGAAAAAAAAATCCGTGTTTGAGCGACTTTTTAATTTTTTCGGCCATTTTCTATCAATTTAGCGGGTTCGGTGAAAACCATTTTCCGTTTGCGAGTTAAGAAGTTTTTACCTCATTCGGGGGCTCCGGCTCTTCAATAATATCCCACATTTCGTAGTTCTTCAAGACTAGATCAGGGCTTTCCGAGGGCGGTCGGGGTGAGTTAAGTCCATCGGGTTTCTTCCATTTCACCTTTACTTTGCTAAAAAAACAACGGCTAATTAGATCCGTATACAATTGTGGCACAGTGTTAATTGGTATAAAGTTAATATCGAACAAATTCTGCAGTGAATAAAGGGGTACAGCCGGTTTTTTGGCCCCGACAATACCGGCGCTTATGAGTTGAAATAGTCCAAATTGATCAGTTTTGCAAATTTTCTACAGTCCCCCCTCATGATAAGGGCCCCACCATAAGGGCCACCTCGGCCCGTTTTCTCATAATAAGGGCCACTTTCTCATGATAAGGGCCACTTTTTTGACGAAAAGTTTTTTTTTCTCATTATAAGGGCCAAAATAGGCATTTTTGGCCCATAAATGGACATTTATCTCTCATAATAGGGGCCATTATCACTGAAAAGATTTTTTTACTCAAAATAGGGGCCAAAATGCGGGGTGAAGGGTGGCCCTTATTATGAGAAATATGAGTTTTTTTACGTCCGTTTTTTGGAAAAATAGGGTGAATAGATCGTAATGAGTGAGTCCGTAATGTGAGTAAGGATATTGTCACAGTCTGTGCCCTATTATTCAATCCAGAACAATCCATATTTAGCTTTATACCACTTACCGAGCCAGATTTTTGATGAATAATTCTCAGAATTCACCAGTTGCTTGGCTTACACATAAGCAACATTGTGCGCCTAACACGTTAATTGTCTCGCGCTGCCAATTTTGATTGACCGCGTTACCATAGCAACGCGAAAAAACAAAAGATATTTTTTTCCTTTTTTGTAAGACGGACAATTAGATTGGAAGCGCCTGGCGGCTATTCATTTTAATAATTAGATTCGAAATAAAATCCCTCAAAACTTAATTGTAAGCTAATCAACTTTTTTCACTGATTTGAAAAAAGGGGCTTTTGGACCAAAAGTGTTTGTTGTCTAAAAGCCTTTTCGACAAGTTTATCTTTCGGTCAATTATATCAAGCTGACTGGCATGCGCTCACAAATAACATAAAATATTAATTTATATTTTTATCAAAAGCAGTTTTTCATACTTTGCTTGCTGGACCGACGAAACCGTTCTAGGGACATTTTATGTTTAAAAATTGTAAAATAATATATTCTAAACCGCCTATACTTCAAACAGACCGCCTACATACCGTATATTTTTTTAACTAACGATTTTCAGGGTGCATTAAAATTTATAGTATTGGGAGTTTTCGAAAAACTTTCTTGCAAACAAGTGACCCCATTGGGTGTAATGACTGTATAAACAATATATGCTAGTGGCGAATTATACCACTTTATAAGATACTTCATGGTTAAGCATCTTTAATGACTAATTGGGTTGAAGTAATTTCAAAATAAGCGTATTTAAAATTTTTGGTTAAATAATAAAAATAAAGTTTCATTTCAAACTTACGCAGCAAATGCAGCCAAATTTGCGAGCTTGTTTTTATCTTCACTGTCTTCGGCACTGAGTTCAAGCAATCTACGTCAANTACTTTGCTTGCTGGACCGACGAAACCGTTCTAGGGACATTTTATGTTTAAAAATTGTAAAATAGTATATTCTAAACCACCTATACTTCAAACAAACCGCCTATACCGTATATTATGTTATATAAATTGTTTCTATTTTTTGTTAACTCTCAGGGGGAAGGAGTTTTTGGGAACCCGTAGGGGAAAATGTGTGTAAATAAACACGCACTTCCAAAAATTCACAATAATTCGCAATAATTGGTAAAGCCAAGTTGTAAAGCTCGTCAAACTACGTCGATCTGACAATTCAAAAATTGATTTGGACCACCAGGGCCCCCTAGAGAGCTGTTTAAATCTCCAACCCACGCAAAAAACACCGTCAATCGAATTTCTCGAAAAGCTGAGGGGCGTCACCAATACCCGTTTTGAATTGCGGGGCCTCCATATGCCTTAAATCGACGAAGAAAACAAGTTGCGTGTCTATATACACGCACTCCCCCCTGGGAGTTAAATAATAAAAAAAGTTTCGTTTAAAACTTACGCAGCAAATGCAGCCAAATTTGCGAGCTTGTTTTTATCTTCACTGTCTTCGGCACTGAGTTCAAGCAATCTACGTCAATGTCACAATTTTCGTTTCAAAGGGGTCAACGCGACCAGTTATACCGGTATTTTTGGGTCTTTTTAAATTTAATTAATTTTTTGTACCCAAATTCCACTTTGGCTCATTTTATCAGAAAAAAAACCATCCCTAAATCGGATCGATTTTTTTTGTTTGCTTTGCAATAAAAAGCGTACCGTTATTTGATTGGGTTTGAAGTGTCCCAGAAGGGATCAGAAATAAAATAAAAATTCAAAAAAGTTGCACTCAAGATATCATCGGCACAGTACCGGCGGCACTCAAGGTACCGCCATGGCGCAGTGGTCCGCCACTCAAGGCATCAGGTACTGTAATATAGAAAATAAGTTTCACAGTACAATATATATGCAATACGAATATAGTAAGTCTATATCTGGCGTCAAGGAGTTAAAACAAATTTAATGCTTCCGTTCTTCAAAAACACAGTGATATAAATATTGCACGCGATCGTCGAATCAGGTACTGTTAACAGTATCAACGAATTAAACATTTAGATCCCTTTTTTGCGCGCAGGAAGACGACCCACCATAAATTATTTTTGATAACAACTCATGATTATTGCAGTTGACATTGACTTAATTAAATTTCTTCATCCTCCGCAGGTTGTACTAACCACCGGGATGGTTCATTGAGATATTGTATTTTGGTATATTTGGCATTTTTAGGCCGATTTGACAAAAAATTGGAACCGTCTTATACGATTGCCAAGAACAAAAATAAATAGAATAATTGATGTTTGATACTAGTAATAGTTCAACCGGTCCCTTGAGTGACGCATTTTTGGGGGCTTTGTGACAATAATTACCCTTATTATATAGTTACTGTAATAAACAGAACATGTAGATCCCCATCAGAGGTCGGCACATTGGATTTTTTTTCTTGTCCAACCCGATTCCAATTCCGCGGGTAAAAGTCGGGTAAAGTTACCCGTCATTACCCGTTTCCAACCCGCGGATAAAATTCGGGTTGGAATCCGTGTGCCGACCTCTGATCCCCATACCGTATGGAGCGTACGGCACCGCGGTCTTTCGGAGACAAAGTATTGCTCCCAAAAAAGTTTTCTCCAAAAAACATTTTCTGTAAAAAAAATTATCTCCAAAAACGTTTTCCCCCAAAAAGGTATTCTAGAAAAAGCGTTATTTCGGAAAGACCGCGGTTTAAATAATAGCTTCTTAACGGCTAAATTGGTCAGAAAGCAGCCAAATACAGTTTGTGCCCCTATAAGCGTGCCTGAAAATTGTGATTTCAGAATGAGCGCTTTTCGCTTCGCGTAGCTGCCTTTTCCCCAGATTGGACACTCGCGCCTTATTATTTTAAACACAAATATTTTTTAAACTCTTCGGGCGCCCAGGGTGGACGTTTTCATAGTTTTTCAAAATTACCATTCCGTCTATAATATACACTACCTAAGCCGTTATGTTAGCAAAGTTCCAATATGGTAACATTTTTTTGGATTTTATTAACTTCAGTTTCCATCTATTTAACCAAACGGCCAACCTATGTTAACAGTTTTTGAGGTTTGATGGTCTGAACATAACGGGTTAGGTGGTGTAATTTGACGTACCATAATAGGTCTGTTTATGCCGTACGATGATGCTGAAATTTTTGAATAATAATAAAAAAAAATGCTTTGTTCGGACAGGCGAATAACCCGTTGTTAACAATGCGAAAAACATTTTGTTCATGACATACCGTAATTACATTGACACGGTATTAGTAACGCCACATTAACACCCTATTATTGATACACAATCATACAACAAACTATCGTAATAGTACGTTGTTTAGCTATTAGGTAAATGTTTAAAACACTTGTTTTGGTACCGTTGGTTGTGCCTTTTGACCGCAGAACTATTTCATAAGTAAGGACGATCAGTTAAGTTCATGATATGGTGAACGTTAATTTAGAGAAGTTTATTAAAAAGTTATTATGTTAATACAGTCCCGGCTTTCAAAATGTGCGCCCTAAAATTGTGCACGACTGCGAAATTGTGTACGACTTCCAATTCGTGCACGCTTTTTGAAAACGCAGATTGCACAATTTGAAAGTTAAACGTAACTGCACAAGTTACGTCATAATGTTGTACACGGTGTACAGAACACCCCTAACAATTATCTTAACACCAGATATCTTAACAAAATTAGTTATCTTAACAAAAGTGGTTATCTTAACAAAATTGGTTATCTTAACAAAATTGGTTATCTCAACAAAATTGGTTATCTTAACAAAATTGGTTATCTTAACAAAATTGGTTATCTTAACACTTTTGTCATGAAATATATTGAGATTTCCAATTATCTCACGCCCTACCTTATTATCCTAACAAGATTCAATTATTTTAATACCTTTTGTGCAAAACATTGGTTAACTGGTAAGTTGGTTAAGTTTTTTTCTCCGCATAATGCCCTGTATCGTCCTTTTTACCAAGAAATATACCTTTACTAGGGTTGTACTAATTTTTGTTTTATCTTGACTGATACGTTCTGAGTTATTTTATTTCAAATCGAGCTATTTTCATAAACCGCTGTGCCTTCTTTGGACCGCAAATGATATCAAAAATCATAACTTAATAGGTTAACTAAGTGGATTTACTAAGTCGGTGACAGATTGCAAAAATATTTACTCATCCTTTGAAGTCTTCTATTAAATTTCTATAACTTATAGACTATGAGTCAATGTCATATATGGACACCATGAAATTATAAACTAGATAAATATACTAGATAAAGTGTTTACAACTATTAAAACCTCTGAAATAATTCTTCAAGTCGCGAGCCTAATAATTGCGTGAGGCACAGGTTGAACCGTTCTAAAACTGGTAAAATAGCCAATAATGTACACCACCTACCTTAATAAGTTAACACTAAGTAAGTTAATAAATTTTTTTTTGTCTATTTCGGAAAAAACGGTCTAAATTCGAGCATTACTTAAAGTGAACAGTTTTTGTAACTTTTTCAGCACTTCTGCCTACGTACTAATTAACAATCTTGAATTAAGTTAACACGTTTTTCACTTTATTTTTGTTAACCTACTTAGGTAGGTGGTATGGGTGTACTGGTCACCCGGTAACCCTATGTCTGTTCCCCTAGTGAGTTACCTCTTGCGTTCCCGACAGTGCCATATGGTACTGTTTTGGTTTATTTCGTTTATAGCTCAAAATCGAAGAGAGCTATTCCCGATCGGGTTTTGTACTCGCCTGGTTAGCCGGTTATTTTTTGTCAAGATCAATTAACGATGACCCGGAAATTGATATCCGGTTACCCGTTGTAATACTTTTGTACCTCATATTATCGGAAAAATTCTAATTAACCTCAATTTTGACATTTCCTGTTTGTGAGCCAAGAGGAAGAACTGCTCGGTATAGCCGGCAGTTCTTTCTTCGGTTTCGGTTTTTCAGTTTCTTCTTCCGACTTAGCCGTTGATTTCTCATCTCCACTGGCGACTGCAGCCGCCGTCTCTGGAGTTTTAGACTTACTTATATCTGCCGAGTCACTCTTTTTGGAACCATCTGGCTGTGGTGTTTGGTCACTTTCTTTTTTGGTATCCACTCAGGGTTCATTAGGAAAAAATAAACGCATAATTTTTATAAAAAACTTCAAAGTAAACCTTTTCCGAAGAACGCGTCAAAATTCGAAAACGAACTTCGAAAAATTGTATAAAAGCTACAAATTTTTTTTTTCGAAGAAAAGTATTTTGGCCATTCGACCTAAAATTTAAAAGTGGATTGTAATCGGCTTATCCAGTTTTGACTCAAATTCATCCTTTCACTTGATTAATTAAGCCAAAGCTGGATTAGGCCACTATAATCCACTTTTGATTTTACGTCGTATGGCCAAAATTGTATAAAAAGTTTTTTCGAGAATTTGATAAAAACAAAAATTCATTTTCATTTCATGAACCCTAGATCTGATTCATTTTTTGACGCGGGTTTTTCGTCTTTTGAGTTCAATTCAGCGGCGTGAGTTTTATTTTCCGGCTCTTTGGCAGCCGATTTTTCGGTTACTTTGAATCGGTCTGGGTTCTTACGTTGTGCGATTATATCACCGTACGCGAAGACAAGGGCGGCAATGAATGTAGCAATTTCGAGAAGGAAGGCTAAATATTTTAAGGACCGGTCAGTGATGTTGTGTACAAATTGAAACCTAAAATCAGTAACGTTCATTTTTCACATATTTGATGTTTTTATTAATATTTTGAGTACACCTCCGGCGCCCTTATTCGTGAATGATATTTTCGCGACCACTTGTGGTCGCCAAAAAACTAATTTGAAATACTATAGAACTTTCGAATTGTTTTTATAGGTCGGATTTTGTTTCGTTCTATGAAAGTTATATTGTCCGCGTAACGCCTCAATGGTCTCGCCCTGTCAATTTTGATTGGCCGCGTTACCATAGCAACGCGAAAAACAAATAACAATTTCTTCCTTTTGTGTTACGCGGATAATTAGGTTGGAAGCGACTATTATAAGTTAACTAAGGTAAGTAATAACTTCTAACTTACCTTAGTTATAACTTAGAACCCCGAACAAGAAGTTTCCTGACACTAAACTACTTTTTAGTCGACTAACCGAGTAGTATATTTTTGGAGATGGCCCACAGTAACGCACATTACAACTGCGTTATTTTTTTTTTGTTCATTTTTGTTTTATATTTTTACCGTCTCTTATCGGCCTATGCGAGAGTTTTTTCCCCGCAAGTTTTTTCGGCCACTTTATGTACATTGCTTATCGGAGCATATGCTCGGGCGGTACCAAGCGCAAGTTCAAAAGTTGCAAGATCTTTTTAAAATTGGAAGTCTGCAATGCTTCCTTAGAAGTGCTTTATCAAGCTTCAAAGATATGTTTACATTACAAAAGCACAAACTATCTACGTTAAGTGAAAGTGATACACTTTAGAGAGGTCTATTGGTTGACCGGCAGAAAAAGTTTTTTTTATGATGTTCCACGAATCAAAGCTTAGCTTGGATAAGATTAAAACATAATACACCACCGAACCAGTTATTGTGACACCAAAAGTGTTCGAAAGAGGGATCGAGTCACTTCGCGTGTATTTTGGAGTTTTACATCTTCATAGAAAATTATTAAAATGGTCCTTTTTGATTGTAGAAAACAACATTTCCCGAAACATCTTTGAGTAAGAGAGAAACAAATAAGCCATAACCACCAAATTTTTTCCGAAGAAAAGTATTTTGGCCATTCGACGTAAAATTTAAAAGTGGATTGTAATCGGCTTATCCAGTTTTTACTCAAATTCATCCTGTCACGTGATTAATTAGGCCTAAGCTGGATTAGCGCACTATAATCCACTTTTTGATTTTACGTCGAATGGCCAAAATTTTTTTTTTCAAAAAAATGGTGCTTGTGGCTTATATTTTTCTCTAAGTTAGAGGCAATGTTGTAAAAAACTGCCGCTTTTAAGTAATTTTTTTTTGTGAATTTTAATAAAAAAATTGCGAATAGTGTTATCAATGATGCTCAATTATTTCCGTATACACTGTATAACTAATAATCCATCATTTTTATGTCACGCTTCTGTTCAGAATTGAAGGGCTAAAAATTGTTTTTTTTTCACTTTTGGTATTTCCAATAAAAATTCAATAGTTTTTTAACCTCAAAGCTGAAAGCACACTGAATTAAGGAAAAAGGGGATTGATGAAAACAAAACCGATAATTTAAATTTTCTTATAAAGAACCTTACTCAAAGTAAAATGTTCATTCCATAAAAAATCCCAAGAATCCGTGAATAGTACCCTCGATGGATTCGAAAATAATCTGGCAACGCTAGATATTTAGGTACACATTACGGGCTTAAGGGCGCTTCCGATAAGGTATGTTCCGCACATTGAACATTAACGGATCTAAATGACCGCTAAACGACATTCAAAAGACTGCCCCTTAATTGGGCTCCGTTTTTTTGCAAGCACAAACAAAAAAGAAATGTCGTTGTTTGGTGGGAGATTTGGTTTTGAATTAGAAATTAATGACACCCAAGGAAATACGTTTAACCATATCCTGACTTACTCAACGCCCAAAAAAAGAATAAGCGTAATTGGCGCACGAAAAATACCGGAATAATTTTCCCGCAATTATGGTGTCCGGTCTGATCGAGAATTAGTACTAATGCAGATTAGAAAGCCAAAGACTAGTTCATTTGTTGACTCACAGGGGTAGTTTGTGCATCATAATTTATGCCACATGTTCCCTAGCGAGTTAATCCGTTCAACATGAAAAGTATAGGATATGAAAAATGTAGGTTATGAGTCATATATAACTTTTGACTAATATAGGTTTTGACTCATAACTTATGAGTCAAAGCACACAGGTCATGACTCATGAGGTTATAACTTATGAGTCATTGTTCCGTAAACGATTTTTTCCCGTGGACTAGAGCTTGATTAAATGGAAAGTTTGATACACTACCTACGCCGTTATCTGGCCAAAGTTATTACCTAAAAAACATTTTGTTAAGTAATTATGGTCAGATAACGATGCGTAGACGGAGTAACTGGAAAATTTTTCCTCAAAAAATTCCGGCCAGATAAAGGAACGAGCAAGAATTCCGGTCAGATAACGCGTGTATAACATCGATTTAGGCGTTAATTTGGGACCCAATTGGCGAAATTAAAAAAGAGGCGGCCTTGGAAGAGGTAGACGTATTTTTCAATACGCGAACATTTAATTTGGTTCACCTCTAACCAATCACGTAAATGTAAAATGAGATGACCTCTTCCATGGCCGCCTCTTTTTTTTATTTCGCTAATTGCGTCCCAAATTCAGCCTTAATAGATTTTATTACTTCGAGTCCATGAGTGAAAATCACACACCGCCCCACAATTGGATTATTAACCCCGAATACAAAAAACTTTTTAACCAACTAGTTGAAACATCTCTGTCCTTCTATCAAGGTCATCTACTTCATGACCTTCATAGAGTTCAAAGAAATTTATTTAGGCTACCGTTTCTATTTATTTTTTAACTGAAACAAGTATTCGCCCAGCCGGAGAATGTTGTATAATATACTTTTAAATTATTACATCTTGTTTTACGTCTTGTGGTTGTTCACGCTTAATCTCAACGGTACTTGACGTTTCAAAAGATTTCTACAGTATAGTACACTGGTACATTGATATTACTTAGGATTTGCATTCTCCGATAGGAATAAGTCTAATCTCAGAAATGAAAAATAAATCGTCCCCTACGCCGTTTTGTTTCAACTCATACCGTATAGGTCATACGGTATGGGGTCAAATAACGTGCTTCTCCCTTTCTGGAATTTTGTTTTATTATAGGCTTAAAAACTAGAAAAGCGGGAAGCACGTTATTATACACAGGGTGCGCCGTTAACCGGCAGCGCCTACGCTATTTGCCGTTAACCGGCAGTTTTTTGACCAAAAATTTTCCAGGAAAAACGCCTACGCATGTACTCATTAAGCAGTCTATTTGCTATTAACCGGTAAGTTTCCAAAAAAATTTTTGTGCCGATTAATAGGTTACCCTGTGTATAGCTCAAAGAACTCACTTGACCTTATAGCGGTGAAAATGACTAATGTTAAAACATAAATAACCTAAGACGTCTTCCGCCTACGCATGTCCCCATTAACCGGTCTATTTGCCGTTAACCGGCAGGTTTTCAAAAGATTTTTGGTGCCGGTTAACGGCGCACCCTGTGTACTTCAAAATGTAGAGAAACGGAGGAAAATAATTTTGAAAGGAAAAGTGATAAAATTTTCCCCCAATTTCATTCCGTTTTAATTTCTAGAATAAAAAACGGTAAATTTTAAGCTTTGACACACAGTATGGAGTTTTTTTTTCGAACCCTGATTTGTGCGTTAAAAGTGTCACCTATTAAAGAAACCTCATTATACAAGACATTAACAGGGCACTACTGGAAAACGGAGAAAATATTAAACTCACCAAGGAAGATCAATAGGAATGTCATTGAAGGTGATGATTGTTTGGGTAAATGAAGTAGTGGAATTTCTTCCGTCCCACTAGTGGGCGCATCTTTACGCTTGACACGCAATTTCTTCGAGTTTGGAAACAATAGAATATGCGAAGTTTTAATATATTCGCAATAGTTGGATAAGGAGGGTGACGTGGAGCTTGGAAGCACGGATCCGCTACTTTGAGCTATATAATTGATTCGACAGATTGATACACAGTTCTGTGTCCAATCCTAAAAAAATAAAACATAATGTTTTCATTTTCTGTATTTAAATAGCGTTTCGTCAATGAAAATTTTCGTCACAAACAAAATGTCAAAAAAATTATTTCGTCAAAAAACAAAATGTCAAAAAAATTATTTGGTCAAAAACTTTGTTTGTCGAAAAAGATGTCAAAAAAATTATTTCGTCAAAAACTATTTTCGTCAAAAACTTTGTTCGTCAAAAAAATGTCAAAAAACTTTTTCGTCAAAAAAGATGTCAAAAAAACTATTTTGTCGGAAAAAATGTCAAAATAATTATTTCGTCAGAAAAAATGTCAAAAAAATTATTTCGTCAGAAAAAAAATGTCAAAATAATTATTTCGTCAGAAAAAATGTCAAAAAAATTATTTCGTCAGAAAAAAAAAGTCAAAAAAATTATTTCGTCAGAAAAAATGTCAAAAAAATTATTTCCTCAGAAAAAATGTCAAAAAAATGATTTCGTCAGAAAAAATGTCAAAAAAATTATTTCCTCAGAAAAAATGACAAAAAAAATTATTTCGTCAAAAACGTTTTTCGTCAATAATATTTCGTCAAAGCCGATCGTCAAACTTTTGACGAAAGACGTGTGAGTTTCAGAACATATTTTTTTTTAAATCAAGTTTTGTCAAAAATTTTTTTTCACGTATTTTACTGTCCGTTTTAAGAATAGAATGTACCTAGTGTAGACAGTTCTGAAACGTCGTGTTGCCATGTTAAACGACCCACTTTTTACCGTACGGTATACGTTTACTTACCGATTTATTTAGCATGGGCGTTCTTAGAAAGGCAAAGGCAGTAAAAATGGAAGCAGAAAGCATTAGCACAGCTTGAACACACTTGGCGAAATTGATCTTCGCTTCTTTCATATGGTTCGTGCCATATGCTTTGTTTAAGGGTTTGCGTCGAACTGGCCCTTAGGTCACGCGACAAAAAATTGTTTTTAATGAATCATAGCCTATTTAATGATTCATAGGCTATGATTCATAGCACATAAGCTAACGTAAGTTATGTGACATACGTTGGCTGGCCTCCAGGGATTAACTGTACACGAAATAGTGAGCGACTTGAAAAAAAATAGACCCATCCGACCCAACCGGTTCGAGTTAAACCGGTTTATCGTTTTTTGCGTTTTTCCTTAATATTCTCATAATTCTTTACCGGTTTCAGGATAAATCGAAGCTCAATATTTCGAATATGAAATAATTTTTTTGAAAAAATAATCAGTAATTGACTGGTAAGTTTCGAATTTTTCGTTGAACACAAGTGAAATTATCTTTTTGGGACCGGTTCCGAGGTGATTGGAGGTTAAGGATTACGAATATGATATTAAATTAATAAGTGGACCGATAAGTTACCGGTAAATGCCGGTTTTTATTTTAAAAAACTTGTGTCCACGTACGGTGACTAAGAATAAACTTGGCCGCACAATTCTAGAATATTTTCCCGGTTTTTCATTCTATAATGGTACGCTTTTCATAATGTTCCTCCTGTAGATCAAAAAACTAATTTAACACGTTTGTATTACCATAATGAGAAATTCGTAAAGCAAATAAGTAATAATGGTGGCCAATAGGGGACACCCTAATTCAATTTTTTTTTTTTTTGAATGGCCGAACATTAACGGTATCAAATAAAAATGCACTATCAAATGATATCAAGTTGAACCAGATATTCCGTTTTGACTCCCCCGAAGATCACTTTTTGTTTTGTGTTTTATTGTTGTTTTAATCGCGGCTTCCCCCCCACTGTGTCGGCTAACAGTTTCAAAATTCGGGTAACAAAATCCAGGCCAGGGATTATACGTTATAAAAGGCGCGGTCCGTTACTTAGCAAACCCAATACCTGATTCGTCAATTGATAGACCTGCTACGACCAGCAGTAAGGATAAACTTTAAAAGCGGCTCGTACATTTTTTTGCTTCTTTCAAGTGCAATTTTTCTCACCTTAGATTCTTAGTCGTGCGTTTCCTGTTCTGTACGTTTCTTGAATTCGGTAGCGTTATTTTAACTCGAGTAAATTGACGAAAAACGATTATTGTAAAAGCTTTTATTTTTTGCTCTATTTTTAAGAACCGAATGGATACAGTCCCCATTGCCTTGAGTGCCCTTTTTCGGAGATTTTTTTTTTATTTTTGATGCCTTGAGTGCCGTTTTTCAGATTTAGCCAACGTTGTGCTCCTGTTTTTGGAAAAGCGGCACTCAAGGCATCAGGGACTGTATTTCATCAAAACTGGCACCGCCATCTGTCTGGGGAAAAAGTTTTCGATGACAAAAATACTCGAAGAAAAAGTTTTCGGAGTAAGACCTTTTATGAGAACTTAACCGGAGGCACTGAACTCGAAATTTTTTTGGGTTATTTTTTAATTACGCCGAGAGGATTCCAAAAATGTGTACACCAGATGTACCTTTATCTTTTGTACTTTTATCTTGGTAATTTGAGCCTATTTTCCATTATCTTGGTTCATTTTNTTTTTTTTTTTGCAAAATTATAGTACTTTAAATCACTAAGATTTCGTAACCTATGCGAATAATGATAATTGATTACGAAGTAACATATCGGCCTAATCTTTCAGTTACTCCTCGGCTCATATAATTGTATGAATGTCCGGGAAGACTGTCATATATCTCTCTATTTTGTTTTTGTTTTTCGGACACAGTTAAAATATATTTTGAAGTCGGCAATTTGTAGCATTTTCAAAAAAAAAACAATGATGGAAATGATCAGAAGCGAAGAAGCACATAACCTATAATCGCACTTAGAATGTTCTAGACTTACAAACAAATGAGTTTCGTAAAATTTTGATTTTCTCCATTAGAAGTCGTATTGCGAAATATTTTCTCCATTAATAACTCTATAATCCCTATTTTCCATTATCTTGAGGTTTTATAAACAAACACATGTATTACGCAATACTTTCGCCCCTATTTTCCATTATCTTGGATTCGCCTACGCATTTTCAACCATACGCCCACACAATGTACCGTTATCTTGGTAACATGACCCTATTTTACGTTATCTTGGATCCATTTAGCCCCAAACTTTCCCAAGATAAAGGTACATCTGGTGTATAAAATTTTTTTTGGACCACGAGAAGGGCCTCAAAATAACGGACAAAATCCTGATTTAACTTAATGGACTATTGTGTATGTTGCTCAAGACGCTTAAAAGTTTACTACACCAAAACTCAAAATTCATTCTCAAAACTGTATTGTAGCCTACAATTTGTAGGAGCCAAGTGCCTTAACAATAAAATAGAGATATTCACAAATTTTCTAGAATTGGAGGTTTCTTGTCTTTCCGATAGACCTGGCCCACCATAGTCAAAGCAATGTGTGCCAAAAAAGCCCCGGGTTATACAGCACTTGCTCAAACCAACAGAGATTTCCATTGCGCCGTAAAGTTGCTGTTTTGGTGTTGTTTTGCTCGTTTCGTTTAATCTTTCCTCGATCATATATTTGAACCATGAATCAGAGTATCTGAATCAGTTAGTTTTAAAATTTAAAATTTCAAGTACAGGCCAGTCAAAATATTGTTCTGAACAATTCAAACGGATAGTGATTGAAGCGGAATTTTTCCTCAAAATCAGGGCTCGGCATAATTGGCTCTCAGTGCCAAAAATTGCAATTTGACTCGGCCGAGCCAGGCCGAGTCAAGCCGAGTCAGCCCCAGCAAAGCCGAGCCAAGCCAAGCCGAGCCAAGCCAACTCAAGCCAAGACAACCCGAGCCAAGCCGAGCTAACCCGAGCCAAAAAAAAAAGATCCAATTTGCCGAGCCCTGATCAAAATCGTATAACAAAAGCGTTTTTCGACTAGACGAACTGGGATACGAACGGAAAAACTAACTTTGTTTTTTTTCTGAGAAAAGTGTTAACCCTAAATAAAGGAAACCTTTCTCAAAAAAAGTCCAGCGGCCACTTTTTTGAAGGCCACTTTTAGTTTTTAACACTTTGACACTTTTGACACATTTGGGTGCAAACAGGACACCCGCGTTTTGATGAACTGATATCATAACTAGCTTTATGCTGAACCGGCGCTAACCGAATTTCTAAATCCAAAAGTGAAAGCAGCAAGAGCGCGTTTTCTCGCCCATTTTGCCACTAAAAATCGCATTACGTCAATTAATACTCGAATGGAAATGAATTTAGCTTGAAATGCTAATCAAGCTTAAGCAAGCGGACGTGTATGGCGTCAGCAAAATCACTACTTGTCAAAAATCATTAACCCTATGTCCACCGCTCAAACACAAAAGCTATACACAATTACATTTGACAAATGAATGGATTTAGCATTAACTCCTAGCAAATTCGTGCAACTTTTTGAAATTGCATTACATTTTTCGCGGAAAACGTATTTCGCGGAATTTCGGCTAATTTTTTTTTCCGCGAGAACCTTTTCTGCAAGATGACACACTGCCGAACATTAAGTAGGGGTGAACTATGAGAAATTATTCTAGAACCTCTCCAATTTACAAAAACCTAAGTTAGCTAACCCGAAATATTTGCTCAATTTTATTCGTCAATTTGGAATTTAAATCTAGAGAAAAAGCCTATTTGCATTTGACTTAACACTTTTTTTTGTTTCAAGTTTTCCAGGGTTTTAACCTACGCACTACCCATGTGGCTTAACAGTTTGCATTTGACTCAACAATTTGCATATTAACAGCTTTTTTCGGAAAAAAATGTGTTAAGTTAAATGGTTGGCTGGTGTATAATAGCCTAGGTTTTGGACTCTTTTGAAGCAACTTAACCAAATTTCCCTTTTTTCATTTCATATGAAGAAACATGCTGACGTCATGACGGTCAACGACCAATCAGGTGGCAGTAAATTGCTTGAACGATACATGTATTCTAGAAATGATGATGTTAAAAATATTTTTATTCAAACATGCAAATTCTACTACGTTCACAAAATTTTCTCGAAACAAATATTTTAATTGTGTGAAGCTCGAAAGACTATGTATTCCTTCACACAGAAGGTCTGGTACATTTAGCAACCAATACGGAGTGGGCATTTATTGAATTATTCAATACGTGTTTGGCTTTTTTTATTTTGAAACATCCTTTTCACATTCAAACTCGAGTTGTCGAAAGTTTAAACGGTACTTCAAAATGCACCGGTACTAAAATTCTTCCTGCTCCTCAGAGCTCGGGCCAAATAGTTTTTGCTGTACTTTTTTTTGTCATGGTTCAAACATGGATTGCTTTACTATACAAAAACTCTAGAATTAATTATTAATTTTAAAAGCCCCAAGGCGTGGCTATATTTTATGTTTCTGATCTTGAAATTAGAGACTGCTGACAGGGGTACTCAAAATCGTCCGAGTCCACCAAGTTTAAGACAAAACAAATCTAAGTCGAAAAAGTTTAACTCCGAGGGGTCCATTAATCCAAATTTGCACTAAACGATAAACTATTATAAATTATTTAAACTATCATTATGATAGTAAAATGGGCATTGTCGAAAAATGCTAAAACATAGGTCAAGTTATTTTATTTTTTTGGAGAAAAAAGTAAAAAAAAAGCATGGAACAGTACTTGGATTTTCCCTAAACATGGTCACAAGGGAGTTTAAAATTTGGACCCCCACTGATTATATGCCAATGGGGACCCTTGAGAGTTAAGATCAAAAAAGTTTACGTTGAAAATTGCCTCAACGCCCAATGTTTACAACGTTACCAACGCCTTTGAAACAAAATGTCTTCAACGCCCAACGCGTTTTGTGGAAAAAAGGTCCCCAAACATTATGTACAGTACCTTAGGTACCCCAGCGCTTCTTCCGGCGAAACGTTTTGTGACAACGAGCCATTGTTATCCCAAAATTGCATATATGACGAAGGCTCAACGGTCCCCTGATCCTTTATGTAGAAAATCCGGATACGTCATTTGTGCATGTGCATCAATTGGATTTTGAAAATAGAATATTCCGAACGTTGCGAGATGAGAGATTACGTTTCGAAGTCGCCAATAAACAACTGACGTTCATTTACCGCTCCCTGCAATAACCTTTTTTGTAAAACTTTTCAGGTCACTTACTTTTTTATCTTTCACCGTTACATAACTCATTGTTTAGTCAACCTTTGAACTTATCTACAATTTAATTTATGTATTTAACTATGAAATATTATTACATAGGAGTTATGGTAGCTGGACTTAATTGCAAGGGAATTGCTAACATGCATTAATAAACTTCGACATGTCACATAGACCTAACCGGTTATTTAAACACCTGTTTTTTGCAAAAAAATGTTCAGATATTTGTCAAGATAACTAATGTTAAGATAATTGGTTAGGGGTGTATGTCACGCAAGATTAGAGTTAGACAAATCATAAATTATCATGAATTATCAGAAGTTATGCCAAACCATCACACAGTATGATGAATTTCCCACATTATCATAAACAACAACGGGTGCGCAGTTATCGGGCGAGTTTTGCAACAAAAAAACCTTAATCGAGCGCCCGATAACTGCTCAGGGCGGAAGCGAAATAATACAAAAATATGGGGAAAATCGCCCGATAACAGCAAACGGTGCCCGATAACAGCACAAACCCGCCCGATAACTGCGCACCCGGTGTATTATAAATTATCATAGCTTATCATATGGGATCAATTATGTTTATAATGAATTCAAAACTGATAGAAAATACTCAATAGTGATCAATGGTTAAATCAGGTCACTTATTTTAACCAATAATTTTTTTCTCGAAAAATAAGTGACCTTATTTGGCGATAGCAACCAATATTTGGCGAACCGTGCTCTCATTTTAGGCGCCCTTATTTGCCAACCCACTGTACTACCCATTGACTGCGTTACATTATTGCCGGTGAAATCTACGTACATTTTTCTTTGTGACTCAAATTTTCCACTTTCAATTATCTCAAGATCAAGTGACTTGATGGCGTACGATAGTTAAAGTCAATTGTAAACCAAGGATCACCCAATGTGATTTCGAAAATATGACAACATTGAGATTATGCTGTGCACCTTGAAATGAGAGCATAATGCTAATTTACAAAAACGAGTTTTTCTAGTGACCTAGTTTTTTTCGAGTCAATTTTTTTTTTCATTCAATCAAATTAAACCTAGCATATAGGTGGGAGAAAAATGAAACGCCTCTGTAGGCTGTCCAGCGTCCAAGGTCTAGACTCAATATCTCAATTTTAGAATTCTTGTCAAAATTTGTTTAAAAATTCCGTAGGCTTCTTTAATTAGATTTTTTTGAGCTTACGAAATTTTTCTCGGCTTTTAGTTTTCTTAGTGTTTTTGCGTGGCATCAGCGGAGCCGGAAAAAAGAGGCCAATCATTAAGTTGTCCGTGTTTTCATTCGGCACATTTTTTCATTCATTCGGCACATTCTTTCATTTATTTGGCACATTTTTTCATTCATTCGGCACATTTTTTCATTCATTCGGCAAGTTTTTTCATTCATTCGGCACATTTTTTCATTCATTCGGCACATTTTTTCATTCATTCGGCACATTTTTTCAATTTTCTGTTCACAACCTCAACTGTATTTATACAGTACGCGGTATAATAACGCGTTTCACGTTATTCTAGTTTTTAAGCGTATTAGAATACAAAATTTGAGAAAGCGACAAGCACGTTATTATACCTCATACTCTAGTGATGTTAAATTCGGAGAATTCTGGAATGTCATGAACGTAACACCAACAATAATAGGAAAATTGAGAAAAGGCCGATTGAAAAACTCGATAATTTTTGGCACAAGTTCATGCCAACTTTAATTAGGACAGGTCAATGTTTGACATGTTAGCCCACCTTCGCGCTTATTATACACCTGTTTGATATTATGTCGTAATTAAATTACCAAATGTAAATTCGATAATTTTCGTAATTATCAAAAAACGTATTTATGACGAAGTTGGCAAATTTATTTACTCAGTAAGCATTTATTGACCGAGTTTATTAACGAATATCGTAATCATCGGCTACATATCCGTTGGTTTACTGTCATCACCCGAACAGGTTTATATCAAAATTTGCTCTAATTTTCATTTTTAATTTATTTATACCAAATGCCGTGAATTACCGCGGTTAACCGCGGTTTTGTCAGATTCTTGACCTGAAAAGTCATTTAAAATGTAAAAGTAAAATCCGATAGTTGACCTTGACTTCGGCCAAGTTTAAAGTTGGCTTTGTCCAAACGTCATTTTATCTCAATTAACTCCCAGGCGGAAATGGATTCAAATTGACACGAGTCGCTCCAAAATAGCCAAAATTTCATGAAACTAAACTTCTATGATAGTCAAGTTGTTTCAATTAAGTTCTCAACAAACGAAAAAAATTGTAGAGGGTGGTTTCATATTAGTAGACTTTTTAATCAAAAAGATTCGAATTAACTCACAGGGGGGAGTGCGTGTAAATAGACACGCATCTGGTTTTTTCGTCAATTTAAGGCATATGGAGGCCCCGTAGGACAAAACGGATATTGGTGACCCCCCCCTCAACTTTTCGAGAAAACTCGATTGACGGTGTTTTTTTAGGCGTAGGTTGGAGACTTCAAACAGCTCTCTAGGGGGCCCTGGTGGCCCAAATCAATTTCTCAGATCGACGTAGTTTGACAAGCTCTACAACTTGACTTAACCAGTTTTTTTTGAATTATTGGGAATTATTATGAATTTTTGAAGTGCGTGTTTATTTACACGCATTTTCCCCCTACGGATTCCCAAAAACTCCTTCCCCCTGAGAGTTAAGGGACGCTTTTTTTCAAAAAAAAAAGGGTAAAAACTTCAATTAAGGAACCAAATTAAAAATTGAGGGTATACTTCAAATTAAGACGCCTGTTCGCGGAGAGTTAAAGCTTATTTGCTATCAATAAATATGTTAAACAAAATAACACAGTTAAAAATACTGGTTTTAAGTCTGGTTCGAACATGAAAAAATATGTTTATGGAAGCTTCCTTTCGGGGTACAAATCTACTGAATTATGACTAAGGACTCTTTGTGAGCCTTTTTACATTACTCGTGAGTTTTCCAACAATTAGTGCTTGGCCTGCCACGTTTACGATTTAAAATCGGGGTATAAAATTTGTCACATTTGCAAAATAAACTAAACCTCCATTTGAGGTTCAAAAAATATACAAAAAATACTATTTGGCAACGCAAAAAATCTCATACATATAATAACATTGAATTAGCCCATATATTTATTCCATTAATTTCACATGTACAGTATTTGTCGCATTTATGACAACTTATGACGACTTATCGAAATTTATAGAATATAATATTATGTTGTAAGCGCCGCCAAGCGTTTCTAACCTACTTGTCCGCGTAACAAAAAAGGAAGAAATTGTTGTTTGTTTTTTCGCGTTGCTATGGTAACGCGGCAAATCAAAATTGGAAGCGCGAGACAATTAAGGTGCAATAAAGTTTGTTTAAAAAATTATATAAATGTAGCAAAAACAATAAAAAAATATACTACAAAAAGTATAATAAATAATTAGAGTCATAAAAATTCCTAAACAAAAATTACAAAGAAAAAATAAATATATATATTAAAAATGTAAAAATCTAAAAAAAAAATTTTTAAATTAGCTGATAATTTTATTTTTTTTGAAATATATAATTTCTTACGCGTTTTATANAATAATATAGTACTACGAGGTCATGGTGTAGACATTTAGACCGTAGATATTGGGTAACAGGCGCGTTTTAGGTTCAATTTGAGAATTTGAGAAACTGGGAAAAAAGCATAAAAAAAACTGGACTTGCTCCATTCGACACGACATAAACACTACTGCATGTGGTCTCAATTTGATCGTCCAAATACGCGAGTTAAAATGAGATATCACAAAATTATGGTTTTATCAGTTCTTATGTTACGGGAAAATGCACAGGTGAAAATTAACATGCTTAAAATACGACAGATGTCAATTTTATCAAATTTCCCGTGCTTCTAAACTATGAGTAGTATAATTGTTTGAACTAGTGTCCGATTAATTGCAATTTTACGACGCCCCGAATTTAGCTGAAGACGAAGCCTTTTTATTCGTATGATTGACCTAGTTCCAATAAGTTCGTACGGTATTACTTTTTTGATACCGTATTTATTTGAGCCTTGTAGTGTATGCTAAATAAATAACAGTTTTAGGCTTAATATAGTCCTCGTTCCCTTATGGGCCGCCGTTCCCTTATGGGCCGCGATTTTTTGGATTTGAAAAACTGTCCCTTATGGGCCGCGATTTTTTCCGTCTATATTTTTTTCAGCTTTCCATCTGTTTTCAATTCTCTTTTGAGTGAAGTGATTTTGCTTTGATTTCGCAAGTTCAACATTGGTTTCACAAAAAAAAACAAACAATCTAGAAATTAGAAAAAAAAACTGTTAAAGCGGAGAGCCGAATAAAGGATGGTTTTCCGTTCAAGCACCGAACGCATTTTTTCAAACAGTTTAGAAACCGGTGAAAACTATCTCGCGAAACAAAACATAAATTACTATGAAAACGCAGTGTGTTTATGGCAACTGAATTTTGTACTTTAGTTATTACAGTCCCAGCTCCAAATTGAGTACGCTCAAATTATCCACGACTGCGAAATTGTTCACTTTTACGAGACTGGTAAAAAATTTTGTTCGTCAGACAGTTAGAAATTGCACAATTTCAAGGTCCTGGCTTTTTTTGGGATAAAAGAATCGAAAAAAAAAAAATTTCAGAAGAAACAATACGGATAAATATTTTCAGCGAACTCATTGATAACCATGTTTAGGGGTTACGAGTTTCAATTATAAATTTATCATAAAGTCAAGAGCCTCTTATAATAATAATACAATTTGCTCACGTTTTATGCGTGTTGCTATTAACTTTACCCATAACTTATGGGTCATAACTTATGACTCATAAGCTCATTCACAATCGCTTATTGTTTATACCGTATAAGGTATAATAACGCGTTTCTCGCTTTTCTAGTTATTTAAGCCCATTAATACAAAATTGGAGAACCACATTATTTTAGCCCATACCGTAGAATACGTTCTCTTTGCCCTTCTAGATATTTTTTTCTAATTTTGATGATGTTTCACTTCTTCCTAACTCGTGTCTTCACATTTTCGTGAATTCAACCCGGTAATGTTAATAAGATAACTGCTAATCTGTTAACATAAAATTACGACAGTGAAACTAAGCTATACAAATAGATCGTAATATTTTTTCACTTGGTTCCATTTTTGTGCATTTTACATTACAGAAGTAGTTGTTGGTCGTACACAAAAAAAAANTAACAGTTTTTTGGTTCATTTTGGTGTTACTTTAAGCAGGTAGGTGGTGTAGTCTAGAAACCGGTGAAAACTATCTCGCGAAACAAAGCAAAAATTATTACGAAAATATGACGAAAATATCGGTAAGATAACTGCGCAGTGCGTTTATGGCAACTGAATTTTGTACTGAAGTTATTACAGTCCCAGATTTCAAATTGGGTACGCTCAAATTATCCACGACTGCGAAATTGTTCACTTTTTCAAGAAAATTTACGAGACTGGCAAAAACATTTTGTTCGTCAGACAGTTAGAAATTGCCCAATTTCAAGCTCCTGGCTTTTTTGGGATAAAAGAAACGGAATAAAAAAACTTCAGAGGAAACAATACGGATAAATATTCTCAGCGAACTGATTGATAACCGTGTTTAGGGGTTACGAGTTTTAATTAAAAATTTATTATAAAGTCAAGAGCCTCTTATTGCTCACGTTGTTATGCGTGTTGCTATTAACTTTACCCATAACTTATGGGCCATAAGCACATTCACAATCGCTCATTGTTAATACCGTACCGTGTATAAGATATAACCGTACCGTGTATAAGATAAAATAACGCGCTTCTCGCTTTTCTAGTTATTTAAGCCATACGGTATGGGCGAAAATAACGTGCGTCTCCAATTTTGTATTAATGGGCTTAAAAAACTAGAAAAGCAGGCCATACCGTAGAATACGTTCTCTTTGCCCTTCTAGATATTTTTTTCTAATTTTGATGATGTTTCACTTCTTCCTAACTCGTGTCTCCACATTTTCGTGAATTCAACCCGGTAATGTTAATAAGATAACTGCTAATCTGTTAACATAAAATTACGATAGTGAAACTAAGCTATACAAATAGATCGTAATATTTTTTTCACTTGGTTCCATTTTTGTGCATTTTACATTACAGAAGTAGTTGTTGGTCGTACACAAAAAAAAACACGAAAAAAATGTTAAAAGTAAAAACATACAACTTTTCACAACGCAATAACTGTACTAAAACAATGTTATAATAATTATATATTTATTATCGACACATATTTTTCGTGTTTTTGGTGTAATTTTTTTTTTTTTTGAAAGTTCAAAATCATAATTGACCGTGGTCACATTTTTACCTCAAGCTGCGACCATATTAAAAAAGGTATATGAATATTGTATTAGCGTATAATAATTTATGATAATACACACACGTATTCATGTCATCGATAGTAACACGTTTTTGTCCTAATATCTGCATGATAGTTACATAACAGTTCCAAGTATGAAATGGTTTCCGCATAAATTTGGCCCTAATCCGAGAGGTAGTTATACTTTGAAAAAATAATTGTCCGCGCAACACCTTAATTGTCTCAAAGTGCCAAGCTTTATTGGATGCGTTACCATAGCAACGCGAAACAGCAAGTAGCAAGTTCTTCCTTTCATGTTCCGCGAACAATCAGGCCTACTATTGTCGTCGGAAAAAGTCAGAAAACTGCTAGATTAGAGAAACTAAAGGGGTTTATAAATATGATATTTTAAATTCTAGAAAAAAAATGGTCTCGCAAATCCACTTGTATGATCCGATTGACTTCCATTTGATAAGGAAAGATTAGAAATGAAATGAAAACGCCCTATTTGATAAAATGATGTCACTTGGATCCAAAGTGTATAAACAATTATGCGCAACAAATGGGCACGTGTGTGTCAAAATGCACAACCGAAAAATCGGGTTTGAGAAAAATGGCCGGCGACTCCGCACAAATGCGATTTTGATTATACAGGAAGAATACGCCGCGGCCGCTGCAGATTTTTCGAGACATCAGACAAATCAAATTTCGAGTGATTCGGCACTTTAATTATCATCGCCCAAGGGTGGTGAAATAAAAAAATAAAAATTTTGAAACATAATAAAGGGTGTGCATCACTTGGACAACAGCTGACTCGGGTGTTCGCGCAATTTACTCACTTAGAAAAACGAAATTTCCCACTTGGCCAGACCTTTTCCAACAAAATTTTGCCTAACGAAATTTACCACTTGGACAAACTTTTTCCCACTTGGACAAACCTTTTCTCACTTGGACAAACTTTTTCCCATTTGGACGAACTTTTTCCCACTTGGTCAAACTTTTTCCCACTTGGACAAACTTTTGTCCAGTTGGACAAAAGTTTACCCATTTGGACAAACGTTTTTCCACTTGGCCAATATATGCGCCAGTTTGGGGCCCCAGACCACTATAGACGGCATGACCCTAAATTTAGGGAACCACTCACGAAAATTTTACAGTAATATAGGGGAGGGCTAATTAGCAGCCTGGTTGTCATTGAAAGTGATTCGAATCATTGAAATTCTAGCAATATGGCTCGGAATTCGTTGTTTACGTTTTGGGTCTATACTTGCCGAGTTGTTAAAGTTGAGGGGTTTACCCTGTGAATAATGATGATTACCTTGTCGTTACGGCTGCAAGTAGGGCAAGGGTAATGCCTAGAGCTTTGATGCCTTCTGTAACATGTTTCTTCATTCGGCGTTCAGGATTTTTATGCCCTTACGGCCGCATAAATACTGTCCAGTTCATGAAATAAAACTGCTGTCTTCTCTCACTTTCTCTTCCTCCTTATCTCTTTTACGAAAATTGAAAAAAAAGAAACAGTAATTCTTAGACGCACAATTATATAAGCAATTTGTAATTTTCTAATGTTCCCGTTTATCGGTGCAAAAACAATTGTGAATAATTGAGCTTTGTTCAGAGTCGAGTGAGTCGGTTAGAGTACACCGGTGTAAAGTGTTTTCGACAAGTATCCGAAAAAAAGGCAAAAAAAAAGAGGTCGAAACACGGGAAGGGCAAGAACAGGAAGACTCACATCAATAGATAAAAAATTCACGAGGGCGATATCTCTCTCCTCATGGACCCTCTTCGTTTTTTTGGGCGTTTTCGGGGGTAAATCGGTCGCCACCCGGGGCGTTAAACTAAGTTTAGAGTTGTGTTGAATGCAGGAAGTACATCAAGCAACCTGCTCGATTTATTATTTAGGCACCAAATTTGACTCTAGCCCTGTATACGCATGTTATAGGGGCCGGGAGAGCGACTGAATAACAAAGTAGAAGGCAAAATAGTCAACTAGAAACTACTTGTATTTACAAAACACGCAAAAATAAACCCAAAATGTAAATGTTAATATACTGGTACAAGCAAGAACAGAACAGGAAGAGTTAAATATTTAAAAAAATGGGGCATGATGAACTTGTTTATCTTTTTTTGTAATTTATTTTTGTTAGTTCAGAAATGTTTTTGGAAAAATTTTTCTTCCTCAATGACAATCGGGATCCTCACAAACCATTTTTTATACATCAGCTATCTAAGTAAGTTAACAAAATCAAAGTGAAAAAAGATGTTCAGTAGTTCGTAGGCGGAAGTGCGGAATAATAAACTGTTAACTTACTTGAATATAGATGTTTTTTCAAATCGACAAAAAATTCTGTTAACTTACTTGTAGATTGTTAACTTACTAAGGTAGGTGGCGTCAGGGCTCGGCAAAGTCGGCTAAAATTCTGGTTTAGCTTAGCTTACCTAATGAAAGCCATAATTTAATTTTGGCTTAGCTCAGCTTATCTCATAAGTCAACATATACTTTGGCTTAACTTAGCTTATGTGAGCCAAAAACAGGTTTTGGCTTAACTAAGATTAGCTCATGTGAGTCAAAATATACTTTGGCTTAGCTTAACTCTTGTAAGCCAGAATTTTCCTTTGGGTTAGCTTGCCTTAGCTCACAAAAGTTAATCTAAGCAAAAGTTAGCCATGGCTCATGTGAGCCGCTTGCCGAATCCTGAGTGGCGTACCAAAATTATAGGCCTATTTCGTGTGAAATTGTGGCGAACACGGCTACTATCAAAAATTACTAATTATTATGGCTAATTGACCATATCTGAAATGGACCCATGAGATTTAGAAAGCCATTTTTACGGATGAGCCGAAATTGTGTTTATGAGGTTAGTAGTCTACAAAGACTTGAGTATTAAACAGAATATAAAAATGTTGTGATTTTAGAAGACCTAGTTTGCGATTAACCAAAATGATAATTTTTATATAAGAAGACCTTTAAGGAACGCTGGTACACATTCCATCAGGTGCGAGTTCCATCATCTTCAGTCCACGTGAAAAAATCCTAATACAGGAGATTAGTTTTCTTAATTTAATTTCTAAAATATGATCACCTTCAGTTCCTTAGTAAAATAAATTCTGCCGATTCGGACTCACACAGTTAAAAATATAAAAAATGGTTTCAGGAAATATATAAAAAAAGGTTGTCAAAAACTAACCATAACGTAGATATGAGGTGTAACCCAGGGCTCGGCAAAAGTTACGTTTCGTCAAAAGTCCTTTCAAATTGTCAGAGAAAGTTGAGGAAAGTTTATTTTTGGACACATACGAGAGTTGAGGAAAGTTGAGCTTTTTTCTAACTTCGCCTGGACAGTTGAGGAAAGTTAAGTCAAGTTGAGCTTTTTTTATTCCATCTTTGCCGAGCCCTGGTGTAACGATTAGATGCTCTAATGAAACCAACGATTTGATGCGATCAATAAAGGGCAGCTATTATTTTATAATATTTCATTTATGATAATTTGTATTTCATAACTGTGATAATTAACTCCACCCGGCGGGGCGTATATATAGGTAACGAATATCCCCCGCCGGACGTAAACATGGGAAACACAGGAAACTAGAACAATGTAAGAAATTCTTACTAAGAATAAGGAAGGAAGTAATTGGAAGTAACATGCAGTTCGTTGAGAATATAGACCACTTGTATAAAAGTTACAAGTGAATCAACGAAAATGCAAAGGAAGAAAGTAATAATATAATCTCATCGATATCAATATTCCTCTGATAAGACATGATATAATAAGTGCGATATAAGAAAAACGAACAAAAAAAAAGGCTCGATACGACAAAAAGGCGCCTAAATATCGCGAAGTCCGTATTTGTTAGTTAGCTGCATGTAATTAAGTTACAGACAGCCGAACTTCTTATTACGGGAGGAAATGGTGAAAACAAAGGGAAATAGACATCATTAGGAAGCAACGGAAGTTTAGGAATCTGTAACACTAATTACTGCAATCTCTGGAATAGATTTCAATTATTACTGTGATCACATCAGATTTCAATTTAAAAATTAAATAACTTTACTTAACACGCTGGTTTATGATATTCCTTTTTATTGGTTATATTGGTATAAGAAATCAACTGATTGATACACCAGAATTTCGTGGTTATATATGAAATTCCGGTGTATTAAAACACATTAATACACACATTTGATCGTGCGCATCAAAACATGATAACGTGCTCAATGACGGTCTTTAATGACTTAAGTGGTCAGCTAGCGTTTGACTCATATTTGATCCATACGAGCCATACAGTATGCCATCGTCGACATCTCGACTATGATCACTAAGATCAAGTCCCTTGTTGAGATCATTGATTGTCGGTTTAATGTCCATTAATTCTTGTTGTATATACGCAAGCTTTAAAGGGGTGGTTTCCAGGACGGTATAGATATTGCCCGTTGCATACCCCATCATCGGCATAGTGGACATCGCGGGCATAGTGGACATAGCGGGAAAAGTGGACACTGCGGGCATAGTGGACGACGAGGGCATCCCGGGTAAAGTCTCCAATTGGAGGCGTGGGTTCGGACCCCACTTCTGACACCAAACTGGTTGGGTCCTCAAAAAGTGACTAAAGTGACCAATATTGAAGGAAAATTAAAATATTTGCAAACCGCACAAAAATCGATCACATGTGTAAGAAGACAGGGCTCGGCAAAATTGAACTTTGCTGTATTCGTCATAAATTTTTTTTAGTATTGTGCTTGGTCATGCTGCATAGTCTTAATTGTATGTCTTTTACACCGCCTTGTTCAAATCCTGTAATATGCAGAGTGAAAATTAGAGTTTTAATCCGGTTTGTTAAGCGTCAACGCGGCATAGTAATATGCTTTGAATATTATATTGTACATTAAATAGAGAGTTTCATCCGTGACGTCATGCCGGTAACGCGCAACATTTTTCATTTGCGGTTTTCCCATAATTATTACAAACACAATCATTACCACGTGCGCTCATAATATGGACAAAAGGATAAACTCAATGGCCTTCAGATCAATTAGCAAAGGATTGGGTATTAAATCACGTTTGTTTATCAGTGTTCACCGCAAGTTTTTAAACGCAACAATGACCGAATATATCTTGTATCGTGTCACATATGTCTTATGGTATTTTCACACTTGTTGCCCAAAGGTTTTTGGGTTCAAAGAAATTTGAACTAGGTATAAACTATAACTTATAATATGTCAATATAGTTTTGGATCTACAAGCCTGAAAATATCTAGAGCGCGGAAAACGACAAAGGGACCTTTTTAACTCTCAGGGGAATGAACTTTTTGATAACCCGTAGGGGGATTTGGGTGCACCTATGCATACACTTTTGATTTGGGCCACCAGGGCCCCCTAGAGAGCTGTTTGAAATATTCAACCTACGCAAAAAAAAATACCGCCAATGAAATGTTCTCGAAAAGTTGAGGGGGTCAGCAATACCAATTCTGCCCTACGGGGCCCCTTATGCCCGGGCCTCCTTATGCCTTAAATCGACAAAAAAACAAGTTGTGTGCATATATGCACAAACTTCCCCCTGCGAGTTAACAAAAAGACTAAAATAAGAGGACAATTAAGGGGAAAAAAAGACTTTGGTAAAAATAGCAAACCTTCTCTAAATGTGGGAGCCCTCTGTAAGACGTTATTTAGTAAGTGCTACAATTCTTACAGTACGAAGTGTGGATATGCTGATGATGCGCTGTTGGCGGTTAATATGCAACATAAACTGAAGAAATAAATTGTCTAGCTGACCTCGGGATCATCTCGTCTATTCCGAAATCGGAATTTCAAAAACTACAATAAATCCGGCTCAAATGACCACCCGCAACAATTCTAGCTAAATAAGTTTGATGTAACCTTACTCTTTAATCCGATGGCCACGGTTGGTTTTCGTAGCTTAGCGGTTCTTCAGGGGCTTAATTCCTTTTTTTTTGAAGAAGAAGAAGACTAAAAAAAAATTTCGTTAGATTACCTGTTTGGAGATTTAATCACTTAATCCAAATAATTGTTCACCACGTTACAAGAATAAAAAAAATCTGCTGATAAGATAAACCACGTGTATTAATTCTGGAATTGTTTCAGCACGATATTCTAAAAGAATTAATGGAGCAACGAATATTAAATTTAAATTCTAATACTTTTTAATCTTCACCTGTACAAATTTAGAAAAAGCGGGGGTTATATCAGGGCATTTTAAAATGGAAGAAAAACGGGAATTTTTTTTTTAATTTAACAATTTTAGGAAAAGCTTTTAACCCTTGAATGTCTTTTCTGACAGATTAGTCAAAGTTGAAGATTAGCCAAAATTGAAGATTCAGTAACAGTGGCTCTTATTTTGTGCAATCTGATTTTCTTGTTTCGTTATAAAACCATTTCGATTTATAAAAAAATATATCGATTACGTAACTTTGACTTAACTGTCCCGCGCCTTAGCCAGTTGGTAACTGTCCCGTGAGTTGGTAACTTGTCCCGCCAGTTAGTAACTGTCCCGCCCACCATATCCACATCTGGGTACGCCTTATTCCTACATTACAGCGAAACTACTTAACCGATTTTCAAAATTCAAAAGTAAATATGAAACATTAATTCATCCATCAAAATATTAATGAACGTCCACTAGGCTGTCTAGGGTTAAACGGGACGGCGACGGAATCAAAAATTGCCGGGCTGTGTAATTGTTTAAAACCCTGAAATAGGGCACTTAACGATTGTGGCCCGATCGATCGGAAATTAGAAAGCGCATTCCACTGGTTTTTTGGTACTTTTTATGCAGGGTATGTAGATGCGCCTTTTTCGATGTCATAACAATGAATACACTGTTTTGTCACCACGTTTCGTTACTCGTTCTAAATATATGTCACTTTGATGGGTGCAGTTTCTATGATAATTGCGCTATGATCCTATTTTCTTTCAGATTGTACCCGCCCATTTTCTTTAATTTTCATTTCATGTTTGTTTGAATTAGAACATGAACTCGGCAGCAAAAAAACTAGCTTAACAGCATTAACGATATTAGTAATTACCATAGAATTTCGATGTTAGTAATGTACAATTACGTAATACCCTCTTACGAAAAATTGAACAACCTTGATGTTGCCCAATAATTAGAATATAGACAAAATAAACCACCCGGTTCGGTTATCGGGTCATTTTGGTAAGATATCAATTGATAGGATACTTGGTTAGGTAGTGTATGTGGTGTTTGGATGAGAATGGCATAAGTTATGTTACGCATTTTGCATCAATTGATGATTAATATTAAATAAACGATAATTAACAGACATGAACAAACATGTTGAATTTTGGTAAAATGACAAATTTTAATATAAAAAATTAGGGAGCTGACACGAATTGTCGCTGAAACAATTATCAAACATTCACAGACAAAATGACTGAAAAATAAATTTGTTTGCCAAAACACAATCTTTTATTAGAAATTTTTATGCAATTTTCGAAATTTACAGATCTAAAAATGATGAAACGTACCATCTTGGGTCGCGAAAGAAACCCGTTTATAAGTACTTTTGCGACCACACATTTGGTCGCGAATCGTTAGTCAAGATTTGGTCGCGAATCGTTGTTCAAAATTTGGTCGCGAAATGATGTTTTAGACAAGCTATCGCGACCATTTTCGTGAAACCTCACACAAAACCAAATTTTGAACAACAATTCGCGAACAAACCATGTGGTCGCCAAACTACCCAAAATACAACCTCCATTTGTGGTACCCCACTCCTAAAACATATGTCGATCGAAACTTAATGATTATAAAATATGCGCACGACCTGCGATTCTAGGGTTTTTGACTTATGTAAGTTATAATAACTAATCACAATAACATAACGTTATGAAGAATGACGGGGGTTAACATAAACTTGTTCAAAATATTTGAGGCATATAATATGTTCTATATATTAGAAATTATAGCGCAATTTTTTCATTATGTGATTCGAAATAATGGTAAAAAACCGCAGCAATTCTTCAAAACATATTCCGGTTATCGACTGAATTATTGATTACCCATTATTGACGACGAAATTTTTTGGCGGCTCTTTTGATACACACCACAAATTGGAAATAGTTCAGGGGAATTAACCGCAAAAACGTGATAGTTCCATAAAGAAGAGAATTAGATCAACATTTTTCTTTAACCTTTTCAGTTTGTTCTAAAAAATCCGTTTTTAATTCGGATATAATGTCGGATGTGTTTTATGATTAATGTCAAAGGATCGCAGCATACGTGTTAGCTACGACATTTTATCTATGAAAAATAACATAGTGTAAATGTTATCTTATTTTTCTATTCTAAGACGTGCACGATTCATTTATGCAAATGGTATGCGGAAATGGTATGCGGAGCTCCCTATTTGTTCAAAATCTCTTTTTGTATGGTCCTTTTTGCTCTCTAGCTCCCCTTGGCGCGAAATTGAATTTTTTATGAGTAAAAAAGGCGAAATTTGGCCTATTCCAACCGTTATTCAGAAAATTTAAAAGTTTTTTTTTTATTAAATTTTTTTTTTTGTTACCGATTTACCCAAATTGTTCCTATGCTCGAGTAGAATCGGAGCTACCCAGTTTGGTTTGAATATTACAGTGTGGTTAGAGCGCTGGTAAAATACTACGGTTTGGTTAAACTACTGTGTGATTTTCCAATTATGGACAAGAGCGGTTAACAACGGTCAACCAATACAGTGCTGGTGTCAGCATAATTTCCCTCGCTATATAAGTATCATAATAGTCAGTAATGTATATCGTTGGGTTAGCTCAGTGGTAGAGCACTCGCTTGCAAAACGAGAGCTACCGGGTTCGATCCCCGTACTCATCAAGACTTTTCTCTCTCAATGGCATATACACTGACTGGGGCAGTCGGATAAAACAGCAACGTCACCGACTTGGAATATAATAGTGGAGGTGTGATCGAAACTCATTATCAAAATTACTTTTCGGACGAAAATATTAAGTTTGCTACAATCTTTTGAACACGCATTAAACAAGCTATTAGAAGTCCAAAGAACAGATCTGACCAAAGTATCTATTCGTCTTGAGCCAAAAGAAGATAATCCAAATACTAATTCGTCTCAAAGTTACAAAAATGGGATGATGTGCAGTTTTTTCATGTGTCAATTGGCATTTTACTTGACACGACTAAAATACATTATCCGCCACGTTTTTTCTTGAGCTCATCTTGATATTTTTACGGTTGTTACAACATGATGTGTGAAGATTTTTTGCACGCAAAAGTTGGAATCGCTATACAATGTTTTTAATCTAGGAATGTATTTAGAAGCTTATAAAAAGTTGTGAAATGTTTTGACTGATAAGACTTTGTTTTCGCGTGCAGTTATTCCATGTTTTTTGTACAAATTGTATTATACACATTAATATGTATATTAGAGCACACAGGGTGCGCCGTTAACTAATCAATTTGTTAGTCCTCACTGTTACAGAGACCAGGGGTATCATGAATTACTAAACCGCAACAGTTGTGTGTTCCAGGGCTCGGCAACAGCCAGCTGGCCTTTCCAGTTCGAGTGAACTGCCCTCGAAAATTTGTGAACTGGGCAGTCGAGGCTAGCCCGAGAGGACAGCCTAGCATAGCTCATTTTTTCTGACTTATGCCGACCCCTGATGTACTCAGATTATAGGAGTAATTATTACGCAGTAACACTAATTAAATTTAAAACTAATTAAATTTTAAAAACACCTTAATAATTGTTAATGATTTAAAATCAAATGAATCCATTAAACTAATGCAATAAGCAATTTTATTATAAATTTTACGGATTTAAAATATCCCAAAATTAACTTCGTATGTGAGTCACCGTAACTTTCCAAAAATCAACCATATCTAACAAGATAAAGTTAGTTCGAGAAAAGAGGAAGCAATCGGGTAAAAAAGGAGGAAAATTTTGTCAAATTTAAAACCTCAAAAAATAAATCCGTCTACTATTTTTTTAACGTAATTTTCTATAATCTGGATTTGATAGGAACTGATATTAAACATTTTAGAAACGAGCAAAATAATATATCTGAATTAATCATTATGGGCTGTTTCTAACACAACAGATTTTGCATAAGGCCCAAAATTTAAAGTTTCTAAACACATAATTTCTATTCTTCGATATACAGGCAGGTGTGATTATTGGTTCGATTGTATTTCCCGATAAGCAAAGTCACCAACTTAGTTTTGGTCTTCCACGTTTTTTCAGCATTTTTTATGACGATTATGCAACTTGGGCCATTTCCGTTTTGGAAACAAACGGGCAGAAGATTATTCAGATAAACAATCTTATGTATAAATCTGATGTATAATCTTATACATATAATGACAAGTCATGTAATCCCCATCCGTGTTACCACGTTAGAAAGAACCTCATCTATTGAATCAAAAATATTTGTGTTGTACACCAATGTGTACCGTACTTAGGTATTTAATAGTTATTTAGCCGATTCTACGGAAAGTACATAAAATTTTTCAAGAACATAAAAGTAGAAACACGATTTTTGGAAAATCTTCCTACACTGTATAAACTATGTACAGTCCTTATCCCTAAATCGTTAAAAAAATGACCCAAATCGTTACGAAATGAACCCCTAATCGTTACGAAATGAACCTCAAATCGTTACGAAATGAACCCCAAATCGTTACGAAATGAACCTCAAATCGTTCCCCAAATCGTTACAAAATGAACCACAAATCGTTCCCAAAATCGTTACGATTTTTTGAACCAGAAATCGTAACGATTGAGTGGCAGGGACTGAATATTATGAATCTATACAAAAAGAAATATAATACATGTAGAGTACATGTACAGTACATGCCGCATGACCGCGAGTTTTGGGAAGATATTTTGCAACCACTTACGAAAGTTTAGCAGTAATACAGGGTAGGACGCGACAAGGGACGCTTTTTATTCAAAAGAAAATTATTGGTACCTCGGACGAGGTACCTTTTCTAATCTTTTGTGATTGATAATTTTTCATGCCAGGTGCATCGAGGCCACAATCAATGTGTTCATTTTTTATGCAATGATGTACTTTATGAATAGACATTTTGAACAAACGATGCTGAAAAACCTTGTACTGCAGTTATCATTAATATTATTATATGAGTTTCAGCAAAAGACACACATTTAGTTTTTCAAAACCACGCCGCCACGCGACATGACTTATCCCATTCATAATCCGTTATGTTGACACAATTGAAAACCAACCGTTGGGGAGTATTAGCGGGACAAAATGCAAATTTCATGTTTCTTTTTTTCGCTTTCTTTGTGTAATAACGTTCTAAATTCGATTAAGGTAACGCTTTTTGACTTTCTTGGCCGGATGATCTTTTTAGCGCGCCGTCTGGTCGATATTATTCTCTCGATACGGTTAACCTTCTAGGAATACTGAGCCGATTTTGTGACCAAAATTCACCATTTCCCTATGCAATTGCTAAAAACACATTTATGATAAATACGGCGTTTAATTTGTTTTGATAAGCGGAAATCACTAGAACAAGTTCCTCGAATTTTGTCACCAAAATAAGATATTGTGATTTAAATCGATTTACGACCTTCTTGTTTTGCATATTGCGTTGCCGAGAAACATGCTCATCAGGGCAGTCGTGGACATCAAGGCAGTCGACCATCATGGTACAAGTCAAACAACTTGTTAGGTTGGACGTTTGGATTCAAACGCGAAAATATATTGCAGTCTTAGTAGCCACGTAAATTTTGCTGAAAAATTGCACATTAAGGCAGCCTTGTAAATGATTACAGTGCACATCAAGAAAGTCGGGACTATAGTTAGATTTTAGCCTTTAGATAAGAGCGATTTGTGTAAATTTTCTTGCGGTTTAGCCCCAGGGTGGCAGGGTTTAGCCCCAGGGTGGCAGTAAACTACAATAATGTTATTTTGTAATTTTGGATAAGATTCATATAATTATGAAGTTAAATGTGGCAGACTTCCTGTCAGACCGGAAGTTGCGGCACAATTCGCCGTCAGTAATTATGTCAATTGTCTTAGCAGCTTATACTTTTTGGCACGGGGATTATATTGTTGATTTAAGTCCGGTGCACCATTCCTCGATAACTACACGACTTGCTTTTGATTGATTTTTCTTCTGATAATTGCAGCGTGAATTGCGTTATCTAAATGAAATTTATATGTACACTCTAGAGCTTATATTTAAGATTTAGTCCTCTAACATTAGATCTATGGGTAAGTAAAACTATATTCAATCTACAGGTTCAGACCTATAGCTTTTATTTGCGCATATTTATAACCGCTCCGACGTAGGCGTGAGAAAGGTCGAGAAGAAGGTTTTTGCGTAGGTTGACACTTTTAAACAGCTCTGTAGCGCCTTATGATGAGCCAAATTAACTTTTAGATTATCATTTTGACTCAGTTTTTCAGCTCTACAATTTGGCCATAACAGTTTTTTTTTGAAAAAATTTCGATTTGCCTACTTGCACCATATTAACCACTCACGGTGCTCCTGGACGCTCCAAAGCCTTTCGGTATTCCAGAATAACATTTTTTTTAATTTTAAAAAGGAATCCGGGTAAGTTCGACACGGCGATTTTTTTAATTCGGTTACATTTTTCGATTTCCCGTTTTCCGGTTTTCATTTTTTTTTCTAGTGACCGGAAGTGACCGGAAATGACCAAAAATAAAAAAAATGAAAAATATGAAAACTGCAAAAAATCATCCAAATCAATCCATAGATTCGTGAGTTATAACGATTTTAAGATTTTATATCTTTATTAATTTATCCATATATTAACCACTAGTGGCCACTACTATTTTCATCGAATGCATGTATACCAGGTGCGTAGTTATATTCCCGATCGTCCCCGTCTATACTCAAGTCTTTTAATTTTTTCACGAAAATTTTCAGTGAATCCGCCTACACCGTGAGCTCTTATTTTCCCGCCCGGCCTCGACTTTTCCCATTTTGTTTTTGAAAATTTCAGCGAAATGATACATGCGTTGTACAGCGTAAGAAACTGGGATACTGTGCGTTATTGTGTTGAGGGATGTATACGAGAATTTCGTCTTACAAGCTTTCTCAAAATATTCATTCTTTACAGATAGTTCACAGACTTTCTATAGTCATAATTCGTTGACGACAATTTTCGCGAACACAATATTCGCAAACATTTCCTGTATGGGTGTTATACTTGGACGTCATGAAATAGTTCCTTAAAATTCAGTCAAGAATGTTCCTTTGATTTAGAAGGCTATTTTCACTCTACTCTTTCATATGACAAAACTAGTCATCATATTTTTGAAAATTTGTTCAAAAAGCTGGTATGTGTTATTGAATCATACATCTCAGTTTATTTTTTGATTTTTTTAATTTTGGTGTGATTTTAGCATTATTCTGACTCGATTTTGTTTTAATTTGCGTTAATTCGTAACTTTTTTCATTTGAATTATTTTATTTTTTATCTTATTTAGGGTTCGTAATCCTCGAATTATTATATGTTTAGTTAATTTGTTTCTGAATTATTATTTAACTCTTAGGGGGAAGGAGTTTTTGGGAACCCGTAGGGGGAAAATTCTTGTAAATAAACACGCACTTAAAAAATTCACATTGATTCGCAATAATTCAAAAAAAATGGTATAGCCAAGTTATAAAGCTCGTCAAACTACGTCGATATGACTCTTCATAAATTGATTCGGGCCACCAGGGCCCCCTAGAGAGCTGTTTGAAATCTCCAACCTACGCAAAAAACACCGCCAATCGAATTTTCTCGAAAAGTTGAGGAGGGTCACCAATACCCGTTTTGCCCTACGGAGCCTCCATATGCCTTAAATCGACGAAAAAACACGTCGCGTGTCTATTAACACACACTTCCCCCTGCGAGTTTCATGAATCTTGTTATCATGAAATTCGAAGTAAGAAAATCGCGGTTGAGAAAACGGTCATTTGCTTGTATTCCCTCAAATATTAATTTAACTCCCAAATGTCATATGTTGCATATAGCTAGACCCGCGTTTTCCGATTAAGCCCAGTTTACCATCATTCCGATCCATTCAGGGCATTCAGTCCAAATTTGGACTAATGGACCCCTGGGAGTTAAAATAGCCCGGTTTTATTGATAGTCGCAATCGACAGAAAATCGAAATTTTTCCAGGAATTATTTAATCTTAGATAAATTTTCATAAAAACCTAATAATAACTACGCTGAAATCATTTGTTCAAAATTCCGCTTTACACCGCCGGGGACGGGTTAAACTATCAAGAAATAAAAACTTCAAAAAATCAAATAAAATCTGCGTTTTCAGCAAATGTTGTTAGCCCTTTATTTTCTTTATTATGTGATCTTCTTTAGAACGAAGCAATTCTACTCTATAATTTGCGTATGGTTTAGATGGACCATGCTGTTTAACTCAATCCTGTATCTCACGATCCAAAGCTAAAATAAAACTATTATAATTTAATCTTGTCCAACCATCTTGTTCAACTTTCTCAAACTTTTCCTGTGTATTATACAGCTGAGATCGAAGAAATTATTTTGTTTTTTTTT
>SCLG01000001.1:2611428-2651090 GCA_004367875.1 Oikopleura albicans
GACAAATGCAAATTAATTAAAACAAAAAAACTGTATAAAGAAATTGAAATGAATGTCTGATGCAAGGATCATGTCAAAAAAAAGAAACATTTTAACCTACTTCAGTTGATCAAACATTCTAAATTAAAAAGATTTGTTTTCGGAGACATAAATTGCCGTTTTCGATTTAGGCACAAGAAAAAATAATTATTTGAGGTTTTGGCGATAGAGAGCTAAGCGAAACTCGCGACAACTCGCGACAACTCGCGGGCACTCGCGATATTGTAGTTTCAATCCCCAGTTGCATCCTGCAGGATTCTGTTGTATTTTTGGTGCCTATTTTAATGAAAAATGAATTAACAAGGATCGAGTAAGATAAAAATTTCTCAATAAAAAAGAATATCACAACGCCAACAACAAATTTTCGTCATATTCTCAAAACAATCCACTGTCTAGTAAAGATTCTCGAAGTGTGGGCGTGATGCGTAAATATTCGAGCGTAGAAATTCAGCCAATCAGCGTCGGCCTATCAAACACGTGAATATAATCGAGAATTTTTCGTTATTACATCCAACTCGATCCCCACAGTGTTAATAAATGTAATAACACAATTGAAACATTTATCAAAAAACATTTAGTTTTCAAATTTGTAGTTGTACAAAGTGTTCGCAGGTAAACGTCTCCAGTTTATCTGGACACTGAACTGAAAACGACATTAATTGCACAAAATGTATCGAATAGCGGGATAAAAAAAAACAGAAATTATTTCTAAAAAGAACTATATGTTCGTCCATTAAAGGTCTACTACTCGTACAAAGGCAACACTTGTTTGATATTTGAGTTGCTTTAAACTTGGCTGTTTAAATGACATTCACAGATCGCTGATAACCCCGCGGATGAAATTTAATCGAGATAATCTTAAGCCTTCTCATATGGTCGAGCAAAAAATATTCATACTATATCCGGTTTAACGTTTGTTGGATTTACTTTAGGGTGCTAAAATTTCGTGTCGTGGTCAGAAAAAATAATCGGTACAAGATATTGTATCAAAAAAGTCCTTTGATTAGGCTTACCCGCAAAAAAAAACAGTCAATACGTTTGTTCAAAAAGCGGTTCCGATTAGTTTTTTTCATTAATAGATGCGTTTAAAGGTTACTGATTTTCGATATCGATTCTAATATACACCAGAAGTATCTAAAACAAGTATTTCGCAATGCTTTCGAGTTGCGTAATCCCTATTTTCAGTATTTTTTGTCGCCTACGCAATTTCAATCATACGCTCACACAATGTACCGTTATGTTGGTAATATGGCCGTATTTTCCGTTATCTTGCTTCAATTAAGCCCCAAACTTTCTCAAGATAAACGTACATCTGGTGTAATTGTTTTTTGAAATTGAAATACTTGTTTTAACCCCTAAACTATTGAGCAGTTGTTCATACAAGCCTCGGGACCTTTGGGGAACGTTAAATTGAAACGAAAGTGATATAGGCTATATCATATAGCTGCACTCGATATTGACGTTTTTGTATTATAAGGAAACAAAAAGAAAACAAAAATGTCAGGGACTCACCTGGTCTTTCGAGCTACAAAATATAATCTGTCCTTGGCTGCATTCGTCTGTCCTTAGGGACTGATAAGACCAGTTCACTGTTGTTTCCCGTTTCAGCACAACTTATTAGAAAAGGTTTTTACTGCGTTGTCAACTCAAAACCACTTGTATAATGTAGTTGCAACTTTTCTAATTATTATCTTCACCCGATATTTTTTTTTTGTTCTCCGGTATGACCCGAGTTTTTCACTTGTGTTTTTCGCGGATTACGGGTACGAATGCGGCAAAAAAAAAAGTAATTTTCCGAGCTCAGAGCTCAGACTGGTCAACACGAACTAGACCCAAAACGAGGGTTAAAGTGGTTTACCTTGTCATTTAGTACGAGAAGCAGTACAAAATTAGATTATAATAAAAAAATTTCATGTAAATTCATTGATTTTATTGGATGATTCTATTCTTATCATTGACAATTCGATAAGAACTGAATTGAACGCATACTATTCGCCTCTAATTGAGAATAACGTTGACATCAAAATTTTCATTTTCAGATTTTGGTTTGACTTTTCAATTATGTTTTATCCAGATGCATAATTCCAGCTGTCATAAAAACAATTCGTACGTTATATATGACTTACTCCTTATAATTCATACAAATGTTATCAATTAACTTTTTGAACTCAAATCGTACGGTCTAAGATTACACCAGAACTTAGCTACAGTTTTTGACGATTACAATTACATAGTTAATGAATTTTATCAATGGATACGAACCCGGAAAAAATTTGGACAATAACGTACATACATTTTTTGTGACCAAGTTGTCAACTTTTATGTGGCCTTTTGTGTTTAGTAATTTATTTCACACTTCTAAAACGAGTGAACGATTCATACAGAATGTTCAGACTGAACTTTAATCGATACGAAACGTTCCAATCGGCACATCTTTGTTAAACAAATTTTGTAAAATTCGTTGAATTAAGGCATTATAAACATGGGTTGGGAAACTGCCGTAAACTTCCTTTCCTAATTTTGGGTTACATTTGATTTGATAAACAGAATAATTTGAAGTACACATTAGGCTGCCCACGCTTTTTTTCAAGGGTCTCAAAATTGAAAATAATACTATACCAGATGATAGAGCATGATCTCCTGATGAAAAAAATCCATTACCGCAAATTCCAATTTCGACCCCTAAGGAGCGACCTATTGCCGATATTCGAAAAATTTTGGTTACAATTGCAATTTTCTAGAATACTAGAGATAATGTCCTACTCTGCGTTTGTCATAGAAAAATACCGTGTTGACAAATGAACGAAAAACGAATTGAGCTAATTCAAGAAATTGCGAATAATTCTTCGCTTTTTCTCATTTTTTTTTTTGCTGATTTGGCGTTTTTTTGGCGCGTTTGCGACCTCGTGTCTACCCCTCGTTTCCTTTTCTCTTCTCTGATTCGTTTGTTCNACGGGATGGGGCGTAGGCGATCGGTAACATAACGGCGTAGGGCGTGGGCGGAAACTCAGGTCCATTAAATCCCAAAAAGTGGTAACATAACGGATTTTTGGTAACATAATGGGTGTTAACATAACGGCGCAGGTGGTGTATTTTTTGTCGCCTACGCAATTTCAATCATACGCCTACACAATGTACCGTTATGTTGATAATATGGCCGTATTTTCCGATATCTTGCCTCAATTTACCCCAAACTTGAAATGAAGTTGCAACTTTTCTTATTGTTTTCTTCACCCGAGATGTTTTTTTATTCTCCGGTATGACCCGAGTTTTTTACTGGACTTTTTCGCGGATTACGGGTACGGCCCGTACCGTACGGGTGTGGCAGAAAAAAAAGGAGTTTTCTGAGCTCTGGTCAACACGAACTAGACCGAAAAGGAGGGTTAAAGTGCTTTACCTTGTCATTTAGTACAAGAAGCAGTACAAAATTAGATTATAATAAAAAAAATGATTATTATAATAATAATAAATTCATTGATTTTATTAAATGATTCTATTCATATCATTGACAATTCGATAAGAAGTGAATTGAACGCATACTAATTGAGAATAACGTTGATATCAAAATTTTAGTTTTCAGATTTTGGTTTTCACTTTTCAATTATGTTTTATCCAGATGCATAATTTCAGCTGTCAACAAAATTCGTACGTTATATATGACTTACTCCTTATAATTCATACAAATGGTATCAATTAACTTTTTGAACTCAAATCGTACGGTCTAAGATTACACCAGAACTTAGCTACAGTTTTTGACAATTACAATTACATAGTTAATGAATTTTATTAATCGATACGAACCCGGAAAAAACTTGGACAATAACATACATACATTTTTGTGACCAAGTTCTAGACTTTTATGTGGCCTTTTGTGTTTAGTAATTTATTTCACACTTCTAAAACAAGGGAACGATTCATACAGGATTTTCAGACTGAACTCTAATCGATACGAAACGTTTCAATCGGCACATCTTTGTTACACAAATTTTGTAAAATTCGTTGAATTAAAGCATTATAAAACTTGATTTCTGCTTACGACTCCCACGACGCAGTTAGACGATTATTTCGGGTTGGGAAATTGCCGGAAAAGTTACACCGTAAACTTCCTTTGCTAATTGTGGGTTACAATTTGATTTGATAAACATAATACACATGTAATTTGACGTACACATTATTCTGCCCCAAGCTTTTTGCAAGAGTCTCGAAATTGAAAAAATACTATACCAGATGATAGATCATGATCTCCCGATTAAAAAAATTCATCACCGCAAATTCGAATTTTGACCCCTAGGGGCGATATTGCCGATTTTCGAAAATTTTGGGTCAAAATTGCAATTTACTAGAATACTAGAGATATTCCTTCGCTGATTTTTTTGGGGTTTATTAATTTGATGTTTGTCTATTTAAAACAAGTCTCAAAACTAGTCTGGTGTTTATGCGTAAATCCAAAAAACGCAATTTTTCACCTGGAAGCGACCAAAAAATCGATATTTTTCAAATTTCAACATTATTTGTATTTTTATATGGTAAGTTGTATACCATTTACAACGTTTTAAGTTAATCGTATATCTCAAAAATATTAGGAATCAGTAGTCTATGGATTTAATTCTTTCATGCTAATTAAAATACTTTACTAATTGCTCAACCAGCATGAAAACCATATTTTAGACAACCGTATCAATTTATTTTATGTATCAATTTGTATTAGGTTTATTTTGAACCCCAAACATGGCGTTCAACAACTCGTTTAACAAGGATGTGTACACAGCCGGTTTTACTTGGTGAAATTTTGTCATTTTTTGGCACAGATTCCATTGTAGGTGTGAAAAGGGTGGTCAGGGAAAACGAATGACATCGCGTAACTATTTAGAAAATTAAGAAGGGACACCGAAATACCAGCGAATTTATTAAATTATTGTCCAATTAATTGATAGTCTTGGTATGGGACGCTGGTTGAATCAGCGGTTATTAATATAAGTAGGTCCCATTAATTGAAAAAGTCTCTCTTGCATAAGTACCAATTTTAAGTGACCAAATATTAACCTGGATAAAATAATTATATGTATCGTCCTGATTTTAAAACGCGAAAAAAATGCTTAGCGTAAATGCATATTTCTCCTTAGGTGCGGCACTTAAGAGGGGGAGGACTGTAATAAAAAAATAAATATTTGTAAAGAAGGAAATCGCTTTTCGGTGATTTTCCTTCCGCTGATTGGCCGAGCACGCTCAAAAAACACCAATGACAGGCCAAATAGGCCTCAGACGCGCTGTCAAGCAACGTTACCAAAAAATGGTAACATTATTTATTTTTTTTCGCGTTTGAAAATCACTGCGATAGTAGAATATAATTTCTACTCACGCTTAAAATAACCCAGTCTCCGTAAAAAAGACGTTGTTCTACCATACGGTACTCTTCGGACGAAAAAGTCACGCTTACTTTAACGCTTACGTAAACGCGTTACGCGTACTTTTAACTGGCAATTTTTCAGTTACTGATTTAAATAACTTGGCCAAGCTTGGGTGTCTACAGTTCAGATCAGGGTGAATATCATTTTTTTACGATATTTTTACGTTTAGGCGTCGACTTATGTAGAGATAAACGTCCCACACATCAGTTTGGTAGGTAATTCCGACAGGTAGTCAACAATAAGCTGGAATAAGTTTGTGAGATAACCTATACATGATGATGAGCATTAGAAGTACTCTTTTTCGCAGAAATTTGTCGTCTTATTATATTTTGTGTCTTTTGCGAACTTTTTGAGGATTGAAAATTGAAAACTATAGCAAGATAGACAATAAAACAACTTAACAATTACTCCGCAAGGTTTTGCCGACAAAGAAAAGTTACTTTAAAATTCAAGTAACCGCAGTTTATGAATGTCAGTAAGTAACTTAACTCCCAGGAGGAACCAAAATAAAGGAACCTGCAGTGGGAATTTGGGGATCAACAGGCACTGGGCTCAAAAAACGACATAAATAATGGTCCGAATTAGCTGAAAATTGGTATTTTGGTAATTTTCATGAATCATGACAAAAACAAAGAATTTTATAATTATAATCTTATCAGAAGACTAAGTGACTTTAGGGGATGGGGTTTAAAGGTCCTACCTTTTAACCCCATCCCCTAAACTAATAGTAACTGATTACGTAATATTTCTATAAAGCGCAATTCTATGACCTATTTTCTGCTTAAAGTAACAAAAAAAAGAACTAACCATAACGTAATACAGCCCTTCCCCTATTAAGTCCCGCCCTCTTAAGTACCGTCCCCCTATTAAGTGCCGCGTTTTTTTCGATATGCAAAACCACTCCTAAAGTGCCGCATTTTTTTCGATTTAAAAAAGTACTCCTTTGTGTTACTTTTTTTAGTTTCATTTTGTTGTATTTTATATAATAAGGTTATTATATAATACTAATAGAATACTGCTATGTTCTTAAACGGACATATTCCAGATAATTTTCGGGGAAAATACAAAATTTTTTCGGGAAAAACGTCCTTCGTAGAAAACCTTTTCCGGGGAAAGTTCAAAAATGGGTTTTTGAAAAATACTGTTTTCGGGAAAAATTCAAATGAGCTTTTCAAAAGTCCTGCTCTCAATTCGCCTCTGGTGCACTATTGGGGTTTATTCGGGAAAATATTTTTCGGGGAAAAGTTTCTCGAAAAAATGTCAATCGAAAAAACGTCTTACAAAGCACCGGGTTATTTTACCCAAAAAAGTTCTCTTCGAAAAACGTCAATCACCATTTTTTTGTGAATAACAATAAACNCGCAAAAACGGCCAATATCATGTGTATTACAATTGTTTACCATTTTTACGTAAACGATCAAAGTCTGAAAAAAAATTTCATTTTTTTTGCATTTTTTTCTTACCCGCGTTCACATAAACGGCCATAATTTCAAAATATTGTAATAAAAGTTTAATTTTTATTTCATAATCTGAAAGATAATGCTCTGGGTGTTAACTGTGCTTTTTACAGTTCAGCGCTAGAACTTAAACATTGGAAACTATGAGACATCAAAGTTGCCTTGCCGGATTTCGGCAAGGTCGGTAAATATCAGGTATTTACTTTGCGGTAAACAACAGTTAAAAAGTAACCTTAAAAAGTACCTGCTTAAAAAGTAACAATTTTTGCTTAAAGTAACAGTTTTTCTGCTCATTTTGGTGCTACTTGAAGCAGGTAGGTGGTTATCGCAGTGATTTTCAAACGCGAAAAAAATAAATAATGTTACCACTTTTTGGTAACGTTCCTTGACAGTGCGTCTGAGGCCTATGTGGCCTGTCATTGGTCTTTTTTTAACGCGTTGGACCAATCACCGAAAGGCGATTTACTTCTTTAAAAATATTTTTGTATATATAATTTGTGTTTAAGGTTTAATGTTAATTATTTTAGGTCTCATTTTCTTTTCTTTTCGCGTTTAACTTGCATGCAATCGGTTACCTACTTAAAACTACAGCTAACGGTGTTCAATGATTGGTTTCTAATATTTAATTATAGGGGCTCTACGGGATAAACCCTTTTGCGTTTAAATACGTTAAGCATGATTGTTGAACTAAAATTAGTTTGTTATTAAATGTACTCGCCCGTAGTTTCGTTCATGACGTTTTTTATAAAGAGGATCTTGGAAAACTGCCTGCGACAAGAATTCTTTAAATGTAACCTCGCTNAAAAAGAAGGATTAAGGTATGGTACTCGTTTTTTGACTTTGAACTTGAAAATTGAGGTTTTTGCACCCCCGTGCACCCTCTGAAAATACTCCCATTGTTTTTTTCAGGTTAAAATTGACCTATACACAAAAAATTAGAGCATCGCGTCGCATCGCGCGATTTTTGGTTTTTGGGTTTGAACATACCACCTATGGGGTCTGTCATTGGTCTTTTTTGAACGCGTTGGACCAATCACCGAAAGGCGATTTACTTCTTTTAAAATATTTTTGTATATATAATTCGTGTTTAAGGTTTAATGTTAATTATTTTAGGTCTCATTTTCTTTTCTTTTTGCGTTTAACTTGCATGCAATCAGTTACCTACTAAAAAATACAGCTAACGGTGTTCAATTATAGGGCTCTACGGGATAAACCCTTTTGCGTTTAAATACGTTGAGCATGATTGTTGAACTAAAATTAGTTTGTTATTAAATGTACTCGCCCGTAGTTTCGTTCATGACGTTTTTTATAAAGAGGATCTTGGAAAACTGCCTGCGACAAGAATTCTTTAAATGTAACCTCGCTGATACGTAAGGATGCGCTAAGATTTAGGAATTTTGGAGACAGTACTTACGTGTATTAACCATTTTGATTTAGGAAAAACGAGACGACATTTTATGCGTAAAATTGTCAACCAGATTTTCCCCCAAATGTCTTTTTATGTCGCAAGCATAATCCAACAGAGATCAGTATGGTTAATCTGTTTACCACGAGATCCGTATCAGTATAATACAGGTAAACCGGTTAACCTGACCAAATCTTAGGTGAAACACGGGTGCATAATGCTCAATTTGAGCAACTAAGCTGCTTCTCGACCCATACGGTATGGTCCATACCTGAAAATCATACAAGATTTGGCCGTCCAGGCGACGAATTTCTTAAAAGTATCCGGGTAAGTTTGAAAAAGGAGGTTTTCTTGATTCTGTTACATTTTTCAATTTCTGTTTTTTTTTTCCGGTTTTTACTTTTTTTCTAGAGACCGGAAGTCACCTGAAATAACCAAAATCACAATACGAGAAGAAGTATAAAAATTTGTACCGCAATAGGGTAATAGCATCCTATGTAGCACCGCTTCGCGGGCCCATTCTGTACTCCAATAGAGTAATCGAATCCTATGTTGTCTTGCTTCGCGGGCCCATTTTGTATTTCAATAGGGTAATAGTATCCTTTGTAGCTCCGCTTCGCGACCCATTTTGTACCCCAATAAAGTAGTCGCATCCTATGTAACCCCGCTTTGCGGGCCTAATATGTATCAACATATGGTAATCGTTTCCTATGTAACCCCGCTCGGCGGGCCCATTTTCTCTCTAATAGGGTAGTCGTATCCTATAAAGGCCTATTTTGGGGACCCATTTTGTATATCAATAGGGTAATCTCATCCTATGTATTGGGATCGTCTATATTAGGACTAAGGACTATATTGGCGCCTTGTTAAACTTAACGACGAATAGTACCCAAAAATATTTTACATATTTGCACAGATCAGAGCATAATTGTGAAGAAATTACGTTTGTGAACGTTGAAACGCCGAGTGAGTTCTAAAAAACGCCGTTCCACAGTATTTACACAGTCAAACGAGCTCTTTGAAATAGCCATAATAAGGGCCATGTTCGAGAAAAGGGCTTATCGCCCGTAAATACGCGTATATTAAATTTTCTCGGAGTCTAAACACATCCGATTAAAACTATTTGTGTATTCTGGGCAAAAATATTCAACGACAGAAATATCGATATTTTTAGCCGTTTTCTAGTTTAGTACCCTTGAGGCGTACAGATATAATTGATAAAAAAAATTTCTCAAAATACTCGACGTTGGTCACTTTCTGGAGATTAATATTCGAAACACTGTTCGCATTATTCGGGTTAATTTATCCTTTAAAGGTGGTAAATCGAGCAAAATCTAATGATAAAATAAAAATAAGGACCACGGGTAAATTATAAGCGGCTCACAAACATCTGTTGTCTACGCTATTTTTAACAGTTTTCTACGGTGGCACAGGTGGGCTAACTTTAGGACAGGTTAGTAAATTTGTTTACATGAAACTATTTGGCAGTCTCGTGAAGTTCCCTGAAAAAGTGCAATATTTCGTAGTCGTGCAAAACTAAGGACTGCACAATTCGAAGGTCGAGACTGTGAGTGTTCGCCTTTTTACCATATTTTTGTTAAAAAATTGAAAGTTTCCCAAAAACTGATACATCAGGTGCGCCGTTATCTTACAAATCCATAACGGCGCAGTACGTCGGCGATTTCGCTGGAAAACGCCAACAAAATTAAAAATTGTAACATAACGGGACGAACCGGGAAAATATTGCGCAATACGTGTTTTTAATTCCAAATAAATAAGGCTAAATTCAATTATCTAAACAAAAAACAGTTTTTAGGAATTACTCCTACGCTCTACTCACTTATATTAAGAAACTTTGAGACAAAGGTTGTTGAGATAACTGGTTAGGTGGTGTATAACAAATAATCTTCTCGCTTCAAAGTCGCGACTAGTCGCCAGAGGTTAAAATGATGAATTTTAAAAAAGAGAAATTAAAATTTTTCTGGGTGCTAGCTGATTCTAATACAGGGTTATTGTTACTTAAAACTCAATTTTTTTAAGAACTCAAAAACGTGCATAAATGCAATTTACAAATTGTACGTTACATATTCTTCGCTTCAATTTCAAACAATGAATTATCATTCTTCAGAATATTTGCAAAAACAGTGTCTGTTTGAAATATAACATGTGTAAGAACTAACAAAATATAATAAGTTCTAAATATTTAAGGACACCCTCTACGAAAAAGGTAATTTATCAATTATTTCCGTACATGTCATTGGAGTTAAACATTTTTAGAAAGACATTATAGTTTTAGACATAATCGCTTTATTAATGATTATATTAAATAGTAACCTGCCTATGACAATCAATTGACGTCTAATTTCGGAGAATTATTCAATAAAATAATAAATGTTTATTTGGGCTTCGTTTCCCGCTTGGCGGTTCGTCGGGTGGTTGTTTCCAAAAAAATTTTCTTTTGAGTTAGCCAACCGACGAACTACGGATTTATTGGGTTACTTGAGATGTGGGCTAACTCCCAGGGGCCCATGTGATCAGATCTGATCACAACGCTCTAATTTGGTTAAAATTTCCATGAAAAGGGTCCGGATCAAAAATCGCTGATAACCGTGTCTCATAGAATTTCAAGCGCGAAAAAAGTAAATAATGTTACCACTTTTTGGTATCATTGCTTGAGAGCGGGTCTGAGGCCCATGTGGCCTGTCATTGGTCTTTTTTCAGCGCGCTTTGCCAATCACCGAAAGGCAAATCACCCAAAGGCGATTTCCTCCTTTCAAAATATTTTTGTATTACAGTCCTCTCCCTCTTAGTGCCGCATTTAAAGAGAAATATGCATTTTCGCTAAACAAATTTTTTCGCGTCTCAAAATCTGGACAATAATTGAGCATATAGTTTATTGCCAAAATATCGAAAAATGTTGAAATACAGTGTAGGTGTCGACTCATTTTTGAGAGATTTCTTTTCTATTAGAAACTCTCAAAGGTACCCTATATAATGTATTTTGGTTTTCCTAGAAGACATAATGAGAGGTTTTTACGAGTGACACAATATGGAACAGCGTGCGCGGTCTTTACTGACACAAGTTAATCTTGAAAATGTATAATTATGAAAAAAAAAGCTAAAAGTACTTCGGCCAAAAACCGTCAAACAGCGATGATTAGTCGCACAGAGGTCTGTCATTAAAGGACTACTTGTATTTGGACAAAAATCAAGTTAGGCAGCAAAAACAAAAAAATAGTGTTCATATAAGAAATTCGAATTTCCTTCTAACAAACCGTAATTCATTCCGGCAGCCGGTAGCCACAGCGAGCACCTTGTGGTCGCGTTTATAAAAGTGGGTTCACTTCAAAGGATATTTAACACTCTCAATAAGGAAGTGATGATCTGCTCCAATCATCAGATTTTCCGACCAATGGGATGGCTTTCTCATGACTTATGTGGTTGAAACATGCCGCCCAGCAGAGTAACGCGGGTGCAATTTGCTGAGAAAACTGGGCAAAGGCCATGTTGTTAAAATTGAGAACGTTGCATAAAAATTGCGATGTTTTTATGCCGGCATCTTGACATACTGTATATTATTTTTGACAGACTGTAATAAAGCATGTATCGCATATCTAGTAAATACATCAGATGTACATTTATCTTGGGAAAGCTTTGGGCTAAATTGAACCAAGATAATGGAAAATATGGTCATATTACCCACATAGCGGTACATTATGGAAGCGTATCGTTGAAATTGCGTAGGCGACGCCAAGATAATGGAAAATAGGGATTACGTAACTCGAATATCAATTATGTGGCTACTTATTTACTGGTTATTTTCCGTGACAACCCTATTTTTCGTATTTTCAAATACTTGAATATAAACTTCCATAACCCATGTTACAGTGTACCAACAAATAATACTGAATTACGCAGCATTAATCCTAGACTAAAATGTGCAGTCTAGAAATGTTTGTTACAGTAACAATATGGATTGAGATTAAACCACACGATATTTCCGATATGTGTTCGTGGATTTTGTTTGACTTAAGCAGCTTGAGTTGTCAATATATTACCTTGGGCTTTTGAGAAGCACTGTTTCAAGCAAAAAATTTTTTATATGCTAAAAAGCCCATTTATCTGACAGTTTGTAAAAATCGTTGATTTATCCGGTCACCCTCGCAATGAACTATAGCAATTTGGTATTGGGCAATTTTCCCGGTCGTGCGCTTATCCGGCCATTTTGTTTTCATAATTTCCTGTTATTCCGCCTACGCCCTGAGGGTTTATCTGAAGGTGCACGAACAAAAATTCCACCCCATATACAATTATCACTCAGGAACCTATAATTTATAAAAATATTGTCTGAAAAAAAAAATAATAATAAATGCTTTAACTATTGGTGTCACAGAACGGCCTATGTGCCCTCATATCTCATCAAACGGCCTCAAATCAAAAATCAAACCGAATTTCATGGAGAAAATTTTGGAACAAAAATCGAAAATGATTTTTGTTTTCAAAATTTTATCAAAATTCCTTCTGAGATGAGTTTGGAGTGATCTGGTGGTTTTTTTATAATACATTTGGTCTGGATGTATTCCTCATGGCAGAGTACCCTGTAAATTACATTNTAAAATATATATATTTTATAATATAATATATAATATATTATATTATATAATCTTTGCAAATAATTTTGTCCTATAAAAACGGCTATAACGGGCTTGTTTGATGATCATCACACAATGTCTCGTTCGGATTTTACGAACACCTCTGACCCACTGGAGTTAAACTTTCGTTGACTTAGTTTTCAATTTACATTATAAAGTTTAGAATCGTGGGCCACAAGATGTAAAAGATAAAAAAATACGTAGTCGGAAGTTCCTCGAAAAAAAAAGAATATGACTTGCAAATTTACGGTCAATTAGTGTGCTCTTATTATGATTAATGCGCTGTGTAAATAGTCCTGTTTTTAGAAGGCACTCTCCGGAGAAGGGTCGCCGCCCAATGTTCGAAAACGATATCGATTCTCGAGCCACGCCGTATTGTATTACGGCAATAATTTATTGCCGGATTTAAAAACTTGACTTTTGTATTTATATAAGACCCCGAGATTAATTCAAAACCTGACGTGTTCAATTTGGAACTCTTCATGCCTCTTTATTATCATGCGAGAAAAACAAGAATTTTTGCAGAACGTACTATATATCTTCTTGGACACAATTCCGGACTAAATTTTGTTTTTCGGTATAGTGTATTTAATTACTGTGGGCCTATAGGGCCTATTTATTAAAAAATTGTTTTGGCCATATTGTAGAGCTCAAAAAGTTAGTAAAAATAAAATAAAATCCATGAAAAATCTGAGGCGAGCTCTAGAATTTTTGGAGGGTCAATTTTATTTTGACCTTCGAAAAATTCTTGAGCCCTCTACAGACATTTTATGAATTTCATTTTTACACTTTTTCTTACTAACTTGAGCTCTACAATATGACCAAACAATTTTCTAATAAATCGGCCCTATAGGCCCACAGTAATTAAATACAGTATGGTCAGCAAAAAAAGAAATTTGGTCCAGAATTGTGCCCAAGAAGATATGTAATATGCAGTTACTGAATTGACAATTGCGCCTATTGGCTCATGCTTTTTTATAGGCGCCTCCTATTGGCTAGCGTCTTTTAGCCACGCAAACAACTCACCGCGCAGCTTGTAATACCACTTATTTCAACACCTCTTATCTTAACAATTTTGTAAGTAAAAGGTATCGCGATTTTCCAGTACCTGTACGGGACAAAAATTTCCGGCCAGGACAGTCCGCGGTTTTACCGAGGAATAAACGCAAGTTATCCAATACTATACCAAATTATCTTAACCCATGCCGGCATATTGCCTCTTTCGAGGTTTTTTTCGTCTACATAACGCCATATTTGTTTTTTCTCCTGGTCTACTCTCATGATTTTCAAACCAATTAAGTATTTTTCGACGCTCTGTCCGATCGTTTTATTTTTATCAAATAATAGTATACACATTGTCCTGAAATGAGGCAGTAAAAATAGGCCCTCTTATACAGTGTCTGAAATTTTTTTTTTTTTCAAAAACATACTACAGTATATAGCAAAAATATATAAACTATGCTAAACACGGCCGAGTAAGGAAATGAATAAACAAGCATTGGTTAACTTACAGTTCTAGTGTATTTGAAGAGGAAATTAGTGAATGTACAGGTATAAATTCTGATTAGAATAATTCATAATATAATCTCTTTTTTTCTGCGTATTTTAAAATGTTGAATCAATACGATATCAATCCACTAGTGATGTTTTGTTAGCGAGTTCTTCACTGAGCTTTTCAACGGGTTTATCCTGCTCCAATCGTTTTATAAAGTCTTCGGGTTTGTAATAAATTTGTATAGTGCATATCTTCAAGTTTTCATCTACGGTTACAACAGCGAATCCTAGCATTTCAATTGTCTCACCATCGCCCACATTTCCCCGAAATTCTCCGGTGAATCGACCCCAGTGACGCCAAGAAAATCCGACTAGGGGTGGCGGCGTAAAAACGTCAATCACTTCCCAGACGAAACCCTCCGGGAAAGAATCGTTGAACATTTTCAAAGATGAGTCAAATGTTTCTTTTCAGTTTTTATACAAATTTTATGTAAAGTATTTAAACTGATATGTAACGTACGCTATTTACTAAAATAAGTAAACCACCTGCGCAGTTATGTTGCCGAAGTACTTTCAAAAAACGGCAACATAACTGCGCAGGGCGTAGGCGGAAAGTGAAATTATGGAAATATTGCGCAATAACTGCGTAGGCGTAAACGCTACTGAGAAAGTTTGCAAAATTAGTTATTTTTGAAATAAATGGCTTGTTAGCCTAAAAAAGGAATTCTTTGTTAAAAACAGCGCTTATCTAACAAGATTTTATTCTATTTTACATTTGGTATTTTCTGAACAAAATTTCGAATTTTTTGTAAAAAGCTCAGTTGGTATGTAAAAACTACCTTTTGAGTTATCATATAAATTCTTCGGACAGGAATCCATAAGCCAATTGTAATTTCCGACTTTTACACTTTCGTCACCGACATATTCTCGGCCATTATTTGCTTTAACGCGATATTCAGCATGATTAACCACTTGCATGTCCGTAAAATTTTTATGTTGACCTTCCATTTCCCATGTTTTGACCAAATTTTCGACCACTTTTTCTAACGAGCCCTGTGGGTGATTTTTGATTCGACCCTTCAAATATTCTAGATTGGAGGCTGTATAGTCTATAATTGGTTACAAATAAATCGTGTGTCAAGTTAAACGCGTTCGAGTACAAAGATATCATCAAATCAGAGCACCTCAAATAGATATTTGCATTAAAACACGTTTTCTATGAAATACACCAGCTAACCAGTTACGTTAACAACTTTTCTGCTCAAAAGTTGTTACAGATACTTAAATTTTGTCACGATTAGTGGGTAGAGCATGCATTTAGTGATTGTGCGCACAACGCGACACGTTTCGGCTAAATGAAATAGTCGCGTTTTGTGCGCATGAAATTCTGTTAAGATAAATGATAAATTGCGATATGTTTTGGTCATAAAGTATTAATATAACTCAACTTTATTAAGATAATTGGTTATGAGGTGTATTCATTGTTTAGAAAGTAATTTCCTGAGAATCGTGATAAATTTCGGTCCAAACAGTGTTAAGATAACCAAATTTCTGTAAACATAAGTAGCTAAGGGATGTTATGATTTTTTGTAACCTGAAAGCTGGTTTACCATATAACCATTTATGAGATGGGTCGTCTAAATTACCGCGATCTGGTTCTGATAAACCGGTTTTGGCTAAATACTCATCAAGCTCTTTCCGCGCGCTTTCTTGTTTCTCTTTTGGCAGGCCAACACTGGTCCCGATTTTAAATGGACATTCGCCGGACATAGCAGTTTTTTGAAAAAAAAAACAGACAAATAGAGTAACTTTCTAGGAAAAAAATGTATCAATTCGCTTAGCCACGGCTCAATTAGTATAATTGCCTAATTCACTATACAAACAGTTGTCTATTAGACAGGATGTCATAAAAAGAATGCCAAAAACAATCGTTAACGATGCAAAAAGCGTGACCGTATCTAACTGAAACTTATTATTTTATTGGAATATTTTTACGATTACACGTTGGTCAATAGTTTTTAGATCACTCTTAACTATAAGACACTTACATTAAGTTTGGTCGAAATGAGGAACATGTGAGTTTGTCGGGAAAAACCGACATGGGCAAGTAGGGTTCCTCAAACTACGTCGAAAAAGGTCCTTGCGGCCGTTTTGGACAACCTCAACAATTGTCCGCGAGTTCCTCATTTTTTACACAAATTCGCGAGTTCCTCATTTTTACACAAATTCGCGAGTTCCTCATTTTTTACATAAATTCGCGAGTTCCTCATTTTTTACACAAATTCGCGAGTTCCTCAGTTTTTACACAAATTCGCGACTTTCTCATTTTTTACACAAATTCGCGAGTTCCTCATTTTTTTCAAATCTTTGAATACATTTGCCTGAAAATTGATGCCGGCATAAGTGTTAAGAATTTTACTGTCCTACTCTGACAGCAAATCATTAAAATATTATCATTTAGCACATCCAAGCATAATTGATAAACGTAACGTAATTGATGCTCTCGAATTCAAGTTATTCTCGAATACAAGAACGTGCGTTGCATATTGCAACAAGGAATTATCATTCTTGATCTTTTCGTTTTGCTGAATTTGTCAAATTGAGATTAAAAACGGCCAGCTCGATAATCGCGCGTCCTTTCCGTAGTCACCAAGGTCAGTTGGTGATTTAAAATACTCGAAATTACATTTTTTTCTTCATTCGTCATGAAAAGTTAAACAGGACACTTTGAAAACGAATGAAAAATCCCACTTTGAAACTACAGCTCTGTAACGCCTTTTTCATAGTGGTCATATTATACACTGCCGCGGCATGTCGGTACTTTTTATATCGAAATCCTCAATTATGATTAAATTACAGTCCTTAGTCCTTTTTGGTACGCTCCTTTTTGGGACGATGCTTTTTTTGGACGCTTTTTCAGCGAACATGGGACATTTTAATAGTAAAGTTTCCCAAAATGATCATTTTGGGAGGTTGCTCCGTTTTGGGACGTTATTTTCGAAAACCAAACACGTCCCAAAAAGGAGTAATCAATTTTCAATTATTGAAAAAAAAATGCCAAAATATATTGGCAATTTTTTTTCATAAATCCCGAACAGATATTTATACAAATACTCTCCGTGTATACCCTAAATACATCCCCTGCGCAGTTATGTGGCCGAAATCTACTATTGGTCATATTTTGTTTCATCATTTACATGTCCGCTTGCACACTGCAGTGCACTGACAAGTTATATTGCCGATTTTCGGCCTAAGAGGTTGCATATTTTTTGCCACATTCGGTTCACGCTTATGCCCTGCGCAGTTATGTTGCCGTTTTCAAATACTTTTGCAACATATGTGCGCAGAGGGCGCTATTTGACTCATTTGTTTGGTTTCTAGATGACTATTTGAAATATGCAAACAATTCTGTTATTTTTATTAACATCAAATTGATTATCAAGAAAATTAATTTTAAAACGGCGGGTTTTCCTGTGAAACAGAGAACTTATAAATTTTAAAATCACCAATCATGTTTTCAAGGAACACTATTACAATGTGTTTGAGGAGTTTGGAACGCTTGACCAAGAAAAATGGTCATGTTTTTCTTATCTGCATTTGCGGGTTAATTAATTGAGGGTTTTGAATGAATATAATCACCATACATAACTTTAAGTTTGATCGAATACAGTGGTTTCCTGCTATCTATCCAAAGGATAATTATTTACAAGGGTCTAAAATTGAGAAACACCTATTTTTGAACGTTGAAAACTGTTTTAGTCGAGATTTATTGTACTTGTTTCGGTAACTTAGAAACCCACAAAAAAAAATAACTTATGATAATGTTTCAAATGTATTGAACACCGTAATTCGGCCATTGATTGAGAAATGTTACAATAATATTTGGCTTAATTCTTTAGCAGCAATTACGGCATAACAAATTCTTTCATGTTAAGTTCTTTAACCAATTGTTGTTACAAAAACTTAACACGTTGGCCGTCGTTATATGAAATGTTTGAGGATACCCCTTGAACTCAACGTTTTTTTTCATTCTTTGTGTTTTTTTTTTATTGGCCGACTGTCAATCATGGTTGTTTTCCGGTGCGCTCAAATTTAAAAAAAAATAATTACAGTCCCTGATCCGAAAGCCTTACAACATGATGTCATGATCTAAAAGCATTCCGTAAAAAGTTAACATAAATTTTTCAGCAACATGTTTAAAATTCTGACGTCTTTTATCAAATAAACATTACGTCCAACTTTCCCGTTGTTTCCCGCTTGTAGCTTCAGGTGCTGAAAATAGCGTTATTTGTCAAATTTTAACGTAACCCCATATTGTTGATAAGAACAATTTGCCACGAAAATGGTGCTCAATTAACGAAATAAAAAAATGCGGCCTTTGGTCAATGGCGACAACGCTCACAAAAAAGTGATAAGCAATTGATGGAGATTGTTCTTCCAGCACTCTGATTGGACGGCTATGGCCGATGAGATTTTTTCTCTATCAATTGGCCAAATGCCACATTGAGCACCATTTTTGTAGCAAATTCTCCTGAGTTCATAATTTTTTACATTTTTTTTCTCACTAACTTTTGAATCTTTCCGCCCACGCAATTCGCAGTTATTATTCGATTTTTAACAAAATTTTCAGACTACGCAGTTATCTTTCGATTTTTTTCGAAGAGAAGTGCACATGTGGTCATTGTGTTAGAATCTAGTAGTCATTAAAACTTAGTACAAATATGTCTCACTGTTCCGCTGAGAGTTAAGTTCAATCCAAAAAAATAAAATAAAAATGGGTTCTGTGATGCGTTGTGCCGGGGACTAAATTTACATCCGTCCTGTTGCAATCTAAACAAGGAACACCTACTGTAGAGGTCCTTAATTCATTGACTGAAAGGTGCACCTGTTTTTTGGCAGTATCATATATTCATCATGGCGGTTGCCCCTTCCTCATCTGAAGTACTTGATGAAAGCTTTTGTTCAAGCATTATTGTCATAATGTTGGTTATGCTTCAACCTGCGTTATATATTATCTTCTCATGACAGATTCAAATTTTAACGAAGAAAAAACCTTCACAAAGTGAACACACACAGAAGTGAAGAAAAGTGCTTAATTTCATATTTCACAAGCCAATTGTAATTAAACTGGCCCTAATTCGCATTTCAGTTAACATTTCACAGTTCCCAATCAAAAGTGAGGTACAGTATTATTCTCAATACGGACGCACACAATACGGACAGTGTTTTCCAATACGGACGCTTCTTGTGAAAAAATGTCCCCAAAACAGTCTAAAAATGGACACTTTATGACAATTCCCCAAATACGGACGGTATTTTCGAGAATCAAAAACCTCCGTATTGGAAGTAAGGACTGTAGTATTTAAGAAATTAACAATAGAATCGATTCAAACGCCTACATAAAACAACAATTTCTGATTGGAGCAATAAACGTAACTGCTTCGCATGCTGAAAGCGACCTGGCCCGTTTTTTACTGTTTTTTTATTTCAAAAGATGCAGCACGTTCTTCATAAAGAACGTTCTCACAGAAAGAACGTTCTCACATAAAGATCGATTGAATCTTTTTTTTACGAAAACGATAACTACTGGTTTAGTCTCATGAAAATCGGCTGCGCATTTCTAGTATACCGTGTCGGCAAATTTTAAAATGATATTGGCCAATAGGAGCACCCCATTGCAAGAAAAAAGAAGAAATTTCCTCTATTCTAGAAACGCTCAGCCGATTTTCATGAGGAATTTAGTCATAGCCTGTTCAGTCATGTAACATAACTCATGTTACATGCAAATTGAGTCGATTTCTTTTTATATCACTTTTTATTAAACTTTAAGTTCACTAATAGTGAAAGCCTGATTTTGCATGATCAGCAAAGAACGAACAGCATAGAATATTACGAAAAAGGGCCTTAACCCAGGTTGCATTTTGGCTTTTACTTGCATTCATAAACTATGTATAGACCGCATAAAACAAAGTTAAGCAAAAAAAATTTTGTTCAAAATACAAGAAATGTACTTTTTCTGTATTAGCAACATATTCTTCAGAAACAATTATTATTATGAATTAGAACATTGTCTAACGAAAATGGTAAAAATCAACCAATTTCATTTATTTATTCGTTTATTGAACGGACTTTGTTTCGAATAAGTTTATACAGCACAAAAAAGAAATCGATGAAATGCATAACATGTTATAACATACATGGCATCTGGTTATTTATGTACGCACACTGAACAATTTCGGCCAGAATGTGAGACAAGAATGCTGTGATGAAAAATGGTAACGAATGTATGGGTACGAATTGTTCAAACTTTCGGTGTAACTAAAAATAAAATTTGAGAAAATAGGGATTGAAATTCTTCAGAAACCAATCATTCCCATATCTCATAGGACCCGGTCCCGGACAGTTAATATCATTTTTCGTTGAGCATACTGTATTTAATTATTGTGGGCCTATAGCCTTTTTGAAAATTGTTTTGACCATATTGTAGAGGCTCTACAGTAAAGCTCTACAGTAGAGCTCAAACAGTTTGTAAGAGGAAATGGAAAAATGAAATTCCAAAAATGTCTGTTCAAAATAAAATTGACCATCGACAAATTCTAGAGTTCGCATCAAACTTTTTATGAATTTTATTATCACACTATTTCTTACTAACTTTTTGAGCTCTACAATATGGCAAAAACAATTTTTGAATGAATAGACTATAGCCTATAGGCCCACAATAATTGAATACAGTATGCTCAGCGAAAAATGATATTAACTGTCCGGGACTGGGTCCTATGAGATATCTATAACAGAGGGTAGTCCAAAAACAAATAGACCCGTCCTTAAATACAATCATAATGCGAAATACTTTCTAGTTACGTAATCCCTATTTTCCATTATCTTTGCATGTTACAATAAAAACACGCATATTTGTGTTTCGCAATAATCGAGTTACGTAACCCCTATTTTCCATTATATTGGCGTCGCCTACGCAATTTCAACCATACGCTTACACAATGTACCGTTATGTTGGTACAGTCCTCGTCCCCGAAACGTCCGTCCCCGAAACGTCCAGGTTTTTCTCAATTTACTCAATGTACCCGAAACGTGACCTTATTTTCCATTGACTTGATTCAATTTTACCCCAAGACTTCACAAGATAAAGGTACATCTTGTGTACCATTATCATACTTAGATTTTCTATCCGAACTTGTTGAATATTTGAAACGGAATATCAAACTGTGTTTCCTCAAAACATGATGTTGTTGAAAACCGAAAAAATCATACGTTTGCATTTCGCTAATGGATTGAAAATCTTCAACATACGTGTCAACTTTGGCCATCACCGGTCATGAATTGCGAAATTGAATCAATCGCAAGAATATTAAATTTATTGGTTTAGATTTTGGAGAAGAAGTGCCGGTGCCCAGCCCCCGTCACCTAATGCATTTACGATTTTTTTTTTATTTGGCGAATGAACAGTTCACATGGAGTTCATAATGAACTTAATGTGACTTCAAAAGAACCAGGTTAAATGATAACATCTCGTCATGGAAGTCTATCTCAAAGATGTTATTATTTACGAAGTGTCATACTCGATACCTAATTGAAAAAATGTACATTTAAAGTTTTTGCAATTTCTTCTAACAACGGTCCTATTTTGCTTCCATACACCATATGACTCATTATAGGGCTACCCGTTAGACGGTGTTCTGAAGTATACATAAACGGTACCGTCTGAATTGATATGGTTCATTTTACATGCGATAAACGCCCATTTTCACAACGCCCAACGCAAGCGTTGGCCAACACTTGAATCTAACCAACGCTCAACGTTCCCAACGAGTTGGTTGGGCGTTGGTCGTTGGCCAACGCACCTCAACGCCCAACAATTCAAACACTGATGCTTAACGGACAAGTGGATAAACATTTTAAACAAGACAAAGAACATGTCGAAGGGGCGTCTTGCTTTTACACAACATACATACAGTATAAAATTGCGTTAAGCGTTGGAAAAAAATGAGCGTTTGCCAACGCCCAACGCGTTGGGAAGAAAATTTCTCCAACGCCCAACGCATCCCAACGCTTCCAACGCTGCCTAAAATCATTTTCAATCTTTTTTAGGTGAAAATGATTTTAAAAAATCAAAATGATTTTAAAAAATCAAAATGAGTTGATCTTTTGTAAATGCCTTTGGGTCAGATGTTGACTTTTACAGGCCACACCGAAAGAATGGCTGCATTTTCAGCCAACAAATTGTTGTCCATTATGGTCCATAATTTATGCACTAAAACACTTATGATTCATAACTTATGAAGATGACAAAATCCAGCTTATGAAGTGATAGTGACCGACCAATCAAATAGCGTGTTACTTGAGTATGGCAATATTCGAATATATTCGTTCTGATTTGGCAGATAGAAATTATGAGTCCTTACATGAGCTATTTTTGTCATTTAATTCACGGAGAAAGAAAATTCTGAGGACCAAAGGCGGATATAGAGATGCTTTTAAAAACAGTTTTTGCTTTGTAAATCAGAGAAACTCAGGTACGGTTTTTTTTGTTTTTTTCATTTTATCGATTTTTTCCAAGATTTCGAAATGTTTTCTCTATCAAAATTTGATAATCAAATGTTCTCTCTTTCACGTTGATCATTTTTATTTATGGGGTTATTTCGATGTGTTACTTATCCAATCATTATGTGTAGTTTTACAACTGACTTGGGATTATAGAAAATTTTTAACAGTAAAAAAATACCGTTAGTTTTTTATCTCTCTCAAAAAATCTCTTATATTTTCTCAAAGTATTATTTTGTTTGATGAATTTGATATTCATAGTAATCAACAAGGTCGAAGTGTGTGTCTTGACGTTTGGCTCGAAAATTTTCCAGTGAAAACACCTACGCAATGTGCCGTTAACAAGCAGGTTCTGTTAACAGGCAGTTTTGTATTACTTTTGATTAAAATATTTTTAATGTACATCACAATTACAAATCTTATATTCGCACACCTGAGTCCACTTAGTCACAAAAAATATGGGTAACTTTCGACAAATAGCCATTAACGACCGGTTTTTCTTTGAAAATTTGACAAAAAAAAACTTAACTTTTTATCAAACGTTTTTTCAAAGTTTCTCTTGGAGCAGGGCCTGTATAAACTTTTCATGGAACTCTTCAGTGAAACGGTGATTATATTTTTCGTGGTACTGGGTTATTTTCGAATCTAGAACGACAAAATAATTAAAAAAAATGCTTATTGGTCATTAGCATTTCGTGATTTTTCGGCTCAAGCGATTCATTACCTAATTGAAAAATTAAGTAACTTAAAAAAGTTATCTGAAAAACAAATTGAAAATGTATAAGATAAGTGCACATTGCGTAGGCCTATGCGTGGTAAAAATGACAAGATAAGTGCACCATCCGGGATTTTGACAAGATAAGTGCACAGGAAGTGTGGTTAAAAATACATCTAACTGCAAGAACCACTAAAAATCAAATATCAAAAACTAACTAATTATATGTTTAAAGTAAATTATATTATAAAAGGCAAAAATAAAAGAAATTACCGATTGAAAATCGTATAAAATGGCATTTGTTAACCCTGGCGTATTGAATTNTTTTGTGTACAAGAGATTTATGTTTTATAATTTATTAACGTTATACAATTACACTGAAATCCGAAACATTCTAGAGCTCCAAAATATTCCAGATCGTGCATTTATCTTGCCAAATCTTGAAAGTCAATGATTTCCAGCTAATACGCCTACGCTATGTGCGTTTATCTTGCCATTTGCACTTATCTTGCCAATTTTTGGGTCGGCGAATGTGCAAGATAAGTGCACAGGGAGTGTACTGGGTTATTTTCGAATCTAGAACGGCAAAATAATTTTAAAAAATGCTTATTTGTCATTAGCATTGCGTGATTTTTCGGCTCAAGCGATTCATTACCTAATTGAAAAATTAAGTTAAAAAAGTTATCGGAAAAACAAATTGAAAATGTATAAGATAAGTGCACATTGCGTAGGCGTATGCGTGGTAAAAATGACAAGATAAGTGCACCATCCGGGATTTTGACAAGATAAGTGCACAGGAAGTGTGGTTAAAAATACATCTAACTGCGAGAACCACTAAAAATCAAATATCAAGACCAACTAATTATATTTTCAAACTAAATAATATTATAAAAGGCAAAAATAAAAGAAATTACCGATTGAAAATCGTATAAAATGGCATTTGTTAACCCTGGCGTATTGAATTGGCTCCGCCGGATGGCGGCATAGGTGTACGTAGACGTCGGCGCGGCTTCCACCACCAAAAGTCTAAAGCGTACGACACCACCAAAAGTGCACTACCGCTTGTAGCCCGTCGCCGTCGAGGCCCCTTAACTTCTAACCAAAGCCCCGAGAGCCAACCGAACCCATCTCTATCAGAAAACTAAATAACATTGCACTTTCCAATTCAACCCTTTTTTATTCCTTGTAATTTTTTTTTATATATTTTCCCTTTTTATACACTTTTTTCTCGACGTTCTGAAAGAGAGGACATTTGGAAGAAAAAAATCAATAGTTTGAAACAAACAATTTTTCTAACAAAAAACATATTGATACAGAGACTACGAAACAACAAGAAAAAACAAAAATAATTTGGAGACAATCCAGTAGAGAAACGAATCAAAACAGGTAAGAAGAGCTTTTCCAAAACGTTGACATTTCAGTTTGAAGCATAATATGTTGTTGTCTTATGATCTCCGCCTATTTGAAAATCGTCTAAGCTATAATACTTGGAATTTCATTCCGAGTTTATCAAAATTTGTTTTATAGTTTCACATATACAGTTCGGTTGGCATGAAAAAGTACATTGTTGACAAGAGAAAAAAAAACAAAAAAGAACTAATTTCTTGATTTAGCCTAAATCGTTCTTTTTTCACTTATCAACAATGTCGTTTTTCACGCCAACCGAATAGTACACTCCCTAACAAGTTATATTAACACCAGTTATCTTAACAAAGTCCGGTTATCTTAACACTTTTTGGAGCTAAACGTATCGTAAATTATAATTCTCTAACCAAAGGTGTTATGCAATTATATTAACACAATTCAATTATCTTAACACTTTCTGTGCAAAACAGTTGCTAAGATGGTTATATGATGAACTTTGAGCGTAACATGAAAAATAATGAGCACAACTGTATGCGTTTGCTGCACTCAGTAAAATGGTAAACATATTGATTTTAATGGAAAAAATAAAATCATATAATGACCCACGTTTTTGGCTTTGGAACTCAAAATTATAATATAATATATAAAGTATGAGATTGAGAGTGTGATTCTGTGATTTTTTGACATTTCCATCCCTGATTAAAATTATATATTTTATAGTCCTTATAAAACTCTGTTTGAGAACAAATGGGAAAGAGCATGAATTCGAGAAAAATCGGTTTTTGTTATCCAATTGTCACCGTCAGTCCGTTTTAACACACAATTTGTATTCACTTTATAGGAACCTTAAATGGTCTGCTAAATTCGCATAAAAGATATGTTATGGATGAGAGTTATAGACTAGGTTATTGAAACCTAGTGTGCATTTAAATCGACCAATATTTTGAGTCAGAATTATTATTATAGACAACTTTTAATTCTGATGACTATACTTGTAAATTATGATTAGCGCTATAGTTATGCTATTTGTTAAAATAAAGAGCACATTTGTCGGATGACGCAAAATATATGGTCGAAGATACGGTATGTTACGTACCGTGTGTCAGATTTCTATATTACATGAATTATACCGTTTTCGTTTTTTTGTGAAAATAGTTTAGTTTTAGGAGTAATTTTGCCATTATGTACTACGAAATTACAGTCCCTGTTCCCAAATCGTTATGCCCCAAATCGTTACGATTTTTTTTTCGAGGTCGGGTGACCCCAAATGGCACTACTGGAAAACGGAGAAACTGGAAAACGGAGAAAATATTTTCCGTTAAGATTTTTTTTCGTTTTTTATTTTTCTCCGTTTTCCACTTTCTCCGTTTTCCTGTTTCTCCGTTTTCCAGTTTCTAGTCGGAAAACGGAGAAAATATTTTCCGTTAACATTTTTCTTCGTTTTTTNCAAAATCGCCTAAGCTATAATACTTGGAATTTCATTTCGAGTTTATCAAAATTTGTTTTATAGTTTCATATATACAGTTCGGTTGGCATGAAAAAGTACATTGTTGACAAGAGAAAAAAGAACCAAAAAAGAACTAATTTCTTGATTTAGCCCAAATCGTTCTTTTTTTACTTGTCAACAATGTCTTTTTTTCACGCCAACCGAATTGTACACTCCCTAACCAGTTATCTTAACACCGGTTATCGTAACAAAGTTGGGTTATCTTAACACTTTTTGGAGCTAAACGTATCGTAAATTATAATTCGCTAACCAAAGGTACTATGCAATTATATTAACACAATTCAATTATCTTAACACTTTCTGTGCAAAACAGTTGCTAACCATCTTAGCAACTGTTTTGCACAGAAATGATGAACTTTGAGCGTAACATGAAAAATAATGAGCGCAACTGTATGCGTTTGCTGCACTCAGTAAAATGGTAAACATATTGATTTAAAATATAAAATAATATAATGACCCACGTTTTTGGCTTTGGAACTCAAAATTATAATATAATATATAAAGTATGTGATTGAGAGTGTGATTCTGTGATTTTGTGACTGACATTTCCATCCCTGATTAAAATTATATATTTCATAGTCTTTATAAAACTCTGTTTGAGAACAAATGGGAAAGAGCATGAATTCTAGAAAAATAGGTTTTTGTTATCCAATTGTCAACGTCATCCCGTTTTAACACACAATTTGTATGGTCTTATATTTTCACTTTATAGTAACCTTAAATGGTCTGCTAAATTCGCATAAAGGATATATTATTGGTGAGAGTTATAGACTAGGTTATTAAAACCTAGTGTGCATTTACATCGACTAATTTTTTTTTGAGTCAGAATTATTATTATCGACAACTTTTATTTCTGATGACTATACTTGTAAATTATGATTAGCGCTATAGTTATGCTATTTGTTAAAATAAAGAGCACATTTGTCGGATGACGCAAAATATATGGTCGAAGATACGGTATGTTACGTACCGTGTGTCAGATTTCTGTATTACATCAATTATACCGTTTTCGGTTTTTTTGGGAAAATAGTTTAGTTTTAAGAGTAAAAACCATAATGATCTCACATAAAAGTTCACCTAACAAAAAGAAGAAACTTCTAATAGTATTTGTTTATTGTGAATATGGCGCAGTCTGAAAAAACAAAACAATTTCACTATTTTTATTGCTTCTAATGTGTGTACAAGCTGAAAACGAGCCGGTTAATTACTCGCCACACAATTAGTAATCTGATTACTATATTATAATATAAACAAAAACAAATATGACCGGGTCGCTTTCAGCTTGTAAACGCGTTATTCATTTAAAAGATCAAGGTTTTCCGAAATCAAATGTTTACTTATTGTAAAAATTGAATAACTTTGTCATCTTTTGGATTTTGCCATTATGTTCTACAAAATTACAGTCCCTGCTCCCAAATCGTTATGCCCAAAATTGTTACGTTTTTTTTTCGAGGTCGGGTGACCCCAAATCGTTACTACGAAATTTGAAGGGTTAAAAAGCTAATGACCCCAAATCTTTACGAAAAGACGTCATAACCCCAAATCGTTACGATTTTTGAACCAAAAATCGTAACGATTTGGGAGCAGGGACTGTATTTGATTAAATTTTTGTACTTAATTTTTTTCGTATACTTTTCCGCATACGGAAAAGGGACTTTTCATCAAACATAAAGTTAATGGCCGAATTAAAGATGGAATTAATTCATGTTTTTTTTCTAATTTCGTTTACCACATGAACAAGCGATACGATATAACCACGTAAAGAACAAAAATAAAGTGTATTCGAGTTTTAATATGTAGAACGGATATGTACCATTTCATTAATCCGTCGTAATACAGCATTATTTCCTCGTTTACTAATCGCGCATTTTTTTTTTGCAAAGCGTCATGAATTTTTTGCTGTTTTGTGTACCATAAGGTCTTGTATAAGGTAGGTACTACCGTGTCTTACTGTCCGCACCAGACATAATTTTGACAGTTTAACTCAATGTGGAAAGTTTAAAGAGATAAAATTAAAAGAATGTCAAATACACCACAGGAACCGTTATGTTAACAGCACAAGCTTCTAAAACTCTTAATATAATGGAATTTTGTTAACATAATGGGGTAGGGCGATTCGTTAAATAATTGAAAATCGAATTTATCAAATCCAAAAAAGCGTTAACATAACGAAATACACAGGTTAAGCATTTAACCGTCCACTAAATTTTTTCAAAACTGGACGGTTAAGGCCCTTAACTTAAGGGCCGAATGCGTAGGCGATTTTTTTTGGAAATTAAAAAAACGAACTGGACGGTTCAGCAAAATAGGGTGGACGGTTAAGCAAAAATAGCGGTTAACTACTCAACCTGTGTATTGTTAACATAACGGGTGTTAACATAACGACTTTTCTGATGTATATTATACAGTATATATAACTGCATCTCGTTTTTCCGTTACATTGGGTGCGCGGTAAATGGCGGAAATGCAGTAAATTGGTTACTTTTTTGGCCATTTTAACGTGTAGGCCCATAATGCGCGGTTAACCAGCCACTTTTCAAAAATTTTGAGAACAGTTCGACAAACCTTTTTCCACTTATAAGGTAAGTGCAAAGGGTTTTTTGACAAATGTGAAGTCATTTTTTCGAAAAATACATTTGTTTTCGATTTTTTCTGATATTGTAGCTCATTTCGCGTAAAAAACGCTAAAGTGACAAAATTCTAAACCTTAAGATTAACGATAACGTTGTTTTCCACAATGTACGTAATAGTCCTTAGCTTGGTTAAATTCTCGGCTTCATCAGATTAGATAAAACTAACTGTCAGGCTCCATGTCTGTTGCATCCGGCTTACCACTCATGAATGCCCAATTTTTGTTGCTTGCAAATCGCTGGCCCATTCCTCTATTTTTACAGTTTTTCGTATATTATTTCACGGTGAAATTTTCACCCATGATTAACGTTTGATAATCAAGTTTTTTTTTCTTTGAACTTCTCTAATGATTGTAGGGCTCCTACTATAGGGGCATTTATAAGAAATACTCGTTAACTCCCGAGAGTCACAAGTGGCGTATAATCCGTAGGGGTCACTTCCTCCAAATTTGGACTAAACGCCCTTGTTAAGCTTTAAAAAATTCTGTTTAGTTTTATGTTTTATATTTTTTGATTAAGCCCGGTTTAGTATCATTGCCGGTCCATTTTGGGCGGTTACTCCAAATTTGAACTAAGTGACCCCTGGAACTTAACACACTCTGGAACTTTTTAACAAAAAGTGTTTTCTAAACTGATTGTAAAAGTTTCTTCAAAAATATTGCTAAAAGTAAACGAAAAACAACGACATGAAATCTGCACTAAAAAAACTGTAAACTAATGATTAACAAAAGTGGATGTGAAAGTGGCTGAAAATAATAGGAGTGGTAAAAATTAACAAAAGTGTCTGTGATAGTGTTTTTTAATGTCAAAAAAGTGATCTGGAAAAGTGAAGTGACATTAAAAAGTGCTCTTCAAAATAAATGACAATCATTTTTTGTGACCGACTCACCGTTGCAAACAAACGAATATCAAAAAAGTGAGTATAATATTATAACTAATACTACCTACTTATTGGGGTACTTATTTTGGAGCATAAATAAATTTCGATTTCGAAACGCCGATTACTGACCCGTGTATCTATCACTAACAAGTGGCCATTGAAAGTGACTTAATCACTTTTTTTTGTCAGCCTCAAGTTCGAATCAAAAATGTTTACGGTTAAACATGCTGAAGTTCATAATGTCATCGGGCCACGTAATGTCGTGGTTTATTGATTGTTTCCAAACTATACTTTGTTCACTAAACTTTTGCAATAATCACGTATGATTATTATTATTATTATTATTGGCATTTTTGTAAATTATAGTAAGATTCTAGATTTCAGTATAAACCAGGGATGTAAATCCCAATCACAAAATCCCAATCACACTCACAGCGTGATTTTTGCGTGATTGTGATTCAAAACTCTGTGAGTGAATGTGAGTGTGATTGGACTGAATGATGAGTGGGATTTCGTGAGTTTGTGATTTATTTGTGATTTTGTGATCAAAAAATCACGTAGAATCACAAAATCACATAGAATCACAAAATCACGAATACTGACTTAATCACGTGTGAGCGTGATTTTGTGACTTAAATGTGATTTTGTGACTTAAATGTGATTTTGTGATCAAAATCACACAAAATCACACAAAATGACGAACTCACATTTCAAGTCAAATAATTTTAGCACAAAAATTATGTTTTTCTACACTTTTCTGGAGAATTTTTTTTCTTTTTTTGAAGAAATAATTGGCCTAGTAGAGAAATAAAGGAACCTGGAATTTTTTTGTTATTTCGACATTTTGTGATTCAAGCGTGATTGGGATTGTGATTAGATTTTCAAAATCACACGTTTTTTCCATCCCTGGTTAGAGGCTCTTATTTAGAGCTTGTGAGAAATTTGACGGCAAACCTTGTCAGAAGGTTGGTCTTATAATAAAAGATCGACAAAAGTGTGATAAATTCCGATTTCTGAAAATAGTTTTCTATGAGTCTAATTTAGACGTTACTCCGAGTCTAGTTTTGACGATTTAAAACGTGCCCGTCGTTTGTTAAAATCATACAGTTCCTCGTTGATAGTTGAAACCTATTGTATATAAAATATTATTTCGTATCGAGTCAAAATGCTCTCTCAAATTTAATTAAAACGAACCAAAAACTGTGACCGTGTCACTTTGTTTCTCGTTTTTTTTTTGTGAATAATCAACCAAAAACATGCCAAACATCCATGCTGGCTGCGCGACAACACGGTATAACATTGTGGTTTCCAGAATTTCTCAAATGGTTTGACATAAATCTAAGAACGCACAAGATTTTATTGAAAGAAGCACTGATTGATGTTCCATCAATTTTCCCTCTTCACGTTTTGTTTCGCTCAAAGGGTTAAATAAAGTGGCTTAGTATTATTATTGGTAAATAAAGCAACACCCACAATTTTTTCTGCCAAAAATTGCTCGAAGTATTTTTTTGCTTTCTATTTTTTTAGGGTTGAATAGATTATTGTGCCGTTATTTTACACCCTGTAATCTTATGGTACTCTTTCGATGAGGAAAAATACCAGTAGTCTAGGTAACGGAAGAATAAGATGAAGAAACGAGCGCGAGTGTGGGGTTATTTTTTGTTTCAAATGCAAGCTGAAAGCTACCCGAGCCACGCAAAAAATGAATCATAGTAGTAGTAGTAATCAAATTTAATGTTCGGAGTTAACTCTCAGGAAGAAAGAGTTTTTGGGAACCCGTAGGGCGAAAATGCGTGTTTATATACACACAGTTAAAAAATTCACAATAATTCGCAATAAATCAAAAAAAATGGTGAAGCCAAGTTTTAGACCTCGTCAAACTACGTCGATCTGACTGTTTAGAAATTTATTTGGGCCACTAGGGAGCTGTTTGAAGTCTCCAACCTACGCAAAAAAAATACCGTTAATCGAATTTTCTCGAAAAGTTGAGGGGGTCAGCAATACCCGTTTTGCCCTACGGGGCCTCCATATGCCTTAAATCGACGAAAAAAACAAGTTGTGTGTCTATATACACGCACTCCCCCTGGGAGTTAACTTATCTTTGAGGATTTTGGAGAAATATCCACTTGTTATTATTTTTTTGGTGTGAGAACTCGAAAAAGTCTTATTTAGATCATTAGCGTTCAGTTTTGAAATATTTGAAATCTAATACAGGTTTACCATTTAAAAATGTCACTTATCATTAAAACATCCCTAATAAAAATACGGAGTGTAATTCAGTTGAATCTTTAGTATACAGTGTATATATGCACTATATACAGTGCATATATACACTATACTATACACGCTCTGCGCTGTTATGTTGCCACCCATTTTCTTGCAGATTTTTTCGGCCAATTCTCCAGGAATCCCTATATGATATAGGCTATATCTCTGTTTTAGGCATGTTATCTTTCCCGTTCGCTTCGTTATCTTGCGAATTTTTTTCATGCGAAAGTTGCAAGATTACAGCGCATGGGGTGTAATTCGTATTAAATGGAATTTTAATTAAATTTCCATGAATGACCTAAATATTTTAAACTCCTGCGGAGGAAAAAAAGTTATTATTGACTAAGATTCTACTAACTAAAATGCGTGTAACCGATTTTTGTTCACAAAAAATGATGCGTTAGGCACATTGCTATACGTTATTTTTTGATAAGATTTGTGGTTTGAGCTGTTATGTGTCATAACGCGCGGGAAGAATTAACGAAGACGCGCGATACCACTTATCTGGCATTCTAGGAGGTGGGTTGTTGCGATATTTATCAGAATACTTTTACTAACATAACAAGAAAATTTGCTGTCTTCGTTTTATGACCTATAATATACAATTATTAAACCTAATTTTATTATTATCTACTACAGTTATTACCCTAAATACGGCACTTACCGAAAACGGAGAAAATTTTCTTCTCGGAAAAAATATAATTTTCTAAAACTCAGATATATGATGTAGTTCGATGCGTAGATTACGTTGGTGAAATAAAAAAGTCGTAAAAAGAGACACGTTTTGGCGCTAAAGAGCATTTTAGAGGCCATTTTTGGCAAACTTTCTCCATTTTCAGGTTTCTCCGTTTTAGATTAGTCCATATTGAAGTAAGGACTGTAGTTCAATTTTACCGCTTCTCTTAATTTATAAGATTTATTATTGTCAATATAATCCCTCAATGGTTAACCCCCAGGGAAAATGCGAACCACTCGCTCTGAAATTCCAAAATTTGCGAGAAAACCCTAGATAATTCGAAATTTTTCAAAAGGAATAGGGCGTTATTTTTTTAAGTCGCACCTATTGTTTTTTATTAATATTATTTGCTCCCCTGAATTGATTTACACATGGCATTTGGCTCGTCACGTTTTTAAGCAATCAAAATGCGTTGGGTCTGAAAAAAAATGCAATTCATGCATCAAATCGTGAAACTAAAAAAATTGATTTTTTTGTTTAATTTTTTCCCTTCAATATATTTTATGTATAATATAAATTTTATTCGACCAAATTCAACACGATGGTAAATGTCGAATGCGGAGAAACAAAAGTCAGAATTTTGGACGGTCATTAATGATTTTGGACGTTTTTTTTCTGCCGTTTGAAAACATATATCGCAACTTGGATGTACATCATATTAACGTGTTTCTTTCCGTTTCCTCCAGAAAACAGGTTTCTTGATTTTTTCTCGAAACGGAATGAACCTGTTTGCGGGTCATTCATATTTCGTTTTTGTTCTCAAAATTGAATATAAACCACCTACCGACAGAAGTTACCACTATTAAAGTTACAAAATTAGATTTAACTCACAGGGGGAAGTGCGTGTAAATAGACACGCAACTGGTTTGTTTCGTCGATTTAAGGCATATGGAGGCCCCGTAGGGCAAAACGGGTATTGGTGACTCAACTTACAATTTTTTTCTCAGATTTTCGGCACTTCCGCCTACGCAATACTTACTATGTCCACAGAATGTTTAATTTTTCTTCATTTAATCTAAATTCAAAATTGAAAAGTGTTTCAAAGTTACTCACTAAAGACGGCCGGGGAATGTCACGATTTCATGTTTACATTATAAAGCCCACGCAAACCCCGTTGACCAATCGGCATTAACAATTATCAACATCTCGAAATGCGGGCTTGTGATTGTTCGAGCCTAATTTGGGTAGGCTCGGCCAATCAAAGTCAAGAATTCAAAACCGCACCGTGGTACCAGCTTTTGATTGGTCATTGTCAATGACTCATCGAGAAAAATTGTCAACATTTTAGAAAGTTTCATCAAGTTTAATCCCAGATCGAACAAATGCAACTCAAACAGTAGTTACGTGATGATAATACCACAAACACCATCATCTTAATCTACCGGTTTAGAAAGGAGAAAACGAAAACGCGCTACTTGGATTACCCATCAAGATAAAGTCCAAACTGGCGTTTCTCCATTATCTTTTCGGCGGACTTTTATTACCTCTACTTAGCATTATTCAAATAATCGTTCAAAGTACATAAATGACCAAAAATATGATAAAAGTCGTAAATCATTTTAGTGCAATTCGGCCGATTTAGAATAAGTAATTAGCCGCTTCACCATACACCACCTACCGATAACTTAACAAAACAATGGAAAGAAAAAGCTGTTCAAATACTCAAATTTTGCTTATTTCTAGGTTGTGCGTGGGCGATGGGAAAAATGGGCAAAACTTTATAAAATTTTTAATTGAAGCAAATTAATAATTTTATAAAGTTTTTCGGATGTTACGCCCACGCATAACGTAAAAAAATAGAAAAATTCGAGTACTTAAACAGCTCTCTCAAGACAAAAGTGCTAACTAAGGTAAATTTAGCTATTTACTGGATTTTTTGAAAAATAGACAAAATTCTTAACTTATTTGAATTTTGTTAATTTACATTAATTTTTATTTATGGTATCTTTAAGGAGGGGTCCGTCATGTTGTGTACAAACTCAACCTGAAAAAAAGTAAAGCGTATTTGTGTCCTAAATTTAATGTTTTTACTACAGTTCAAGGTGTTAACTAATATTATAAAGCATTAACAAGTTCACTTAGCTACTGAGTTCTAGAAATTTCGAGCTTTCAAAATTTGTAAATAACACGACGGACCCCTCCTTAAGAAAAAACTCTTTTCTTTCTATTTATCAAAACAATTTTTTGATGGTAATTTCAAAAAAAAAAATCAATTTTATAAAGGCTGAAAAATCAAAGTTTCAATTATTTTCAAAAAAAAAATAACAATAAAGTTCGAGTTTGAAGTTCAAACTTTGAACGTCACATGAAGCAGATATTCTCAATGAATGAAGGACTTAAAACTTACGCAAGTCAGTTTGGATTTGCATGAAACATGTTCGATTACCGTGTGAGGCTCATTCATTCGTTTAACAATTACAGTCATTAACCTGCTTATCTTGACATACTGTATTTTACTAACTTACTAATTGCGTAAAGCAATCATGATCACACCGCTTCATCTGTGCGACATGTAATTTTGTGAGCAAGTGTCATGCTGTGCAGTACCTGATGTTTTTATCGTGGTTTAGAAATTTCAATGACTCTATTTAATACTCAAAACTCATCTTTGACCTAATTTCATTGTTGGTTTGAAATTTTTTATACAAATTTGCCGTCAGACGTAGTTTTGGTACTAGAGAGCAAATCTGTATATCGTCATTACGTTGTACATCTTTTCCTGGTAATTAATCAAAAATATTTGTTACTATAAAATTCTTATACGAGGAAAGCGGGATAAAAATCGTATCGGACGGCGCGCACTGATTGGCCCAACGCGATTTCAGTTTTCTGTTCATTGGCTACAGGACTTTTTGTCGAATCAGCGCGCGCCATCCAAGCCAGTTTTTATCACATGTTTCACCCCGCTTTCATCGTGCCCGAGTTTTACTTTTCACAGGTCATAAGAATCTTTTGTGAGTAATTTGCATTCAATCGGGTCTAAACTCCCTGCCACCTACGAGTTATATATGGTAACCAGTTAACCCTCAGCTATTTTTTAAACCTGCCGGTAAGCTGGCAGGCGATATCGCGGAAGATCGAGACCAACACCCACGTCCGCAGTAATCGCCTTCCAAATGGGATATGCAAATATTTACGTATGAAATGGAAAAGCATTATCGAAATCATAATAATTTGACCGTCTTGTTTTGTATAAGACGCTAGAATGCGTTTTTGGAAGACTAACCCCTCGCAAATAAATGTTGGCTGGACTTTTTTTTATAAAATTATGTGCGGAAGATTTGTTCGGAAATACAATATAAACCCAAAATTAACGTTTCAAAGTCGCATCATTTACGACGTAAAATATTGTTTTTTTAAATCTATAGAATCAACGTGGTTATTTTGAAGAGATTCAAGTTAGTTTTCAAAATTTGTTGACCCTATCAAAAACTTTATTTATCCAAACGTTTTTATACACATAATAGAAAACTGAAAGATCTTCTCTATATTAATGAAAAATTACGGGTAACTTTGTTTTCGATGTTACTTCAAAATTATATGGAATCATACACAAATGTAAATTACTGTCGATAATGAATTTGCCGAAGCGAAGTACTGCAAAGTCACATTCGAATTTTACAGTTTTTTTTTTGGCAAATGTTATTTGTAATTTATGCACCTTAACATTTGTGATAAACTGTAGATGAACCGAACCTGCCACCGCGGCTTTTTTGATAAGATACGTTTTTGGCCGACTTTAACCTAGATGTCACTTTGAATAAATACCCGCAGTACTTTTTTTTGTATTGTGTCCGACGATTCTTAACTGTGGGCTTATTTTAACGGTTAAACAATTCTTTTCTCAGAAATAATTCAATTACACAGGTGAAGTACTTAACCGTCCATTACTTAACCGTCCGGAACCGGCTTAACCGTCCAGTTTTGAAAAAATTTTAGTGGACGGTTAAGTACTTAACCTGTGTGTTTGAATTCGCGAGTTTTTACAGTTGTACGAAATGTTATGAAGACTTAAAGAAGCAAAAAAAGGTTGCACCTAGTCCGCCTACGTACTAGGTGATCATCTTCAAGTTTTTTTTTGAATATGATAAAAAAATATCATTTTTTGTCAACAAGTGTTGCTATTAATACTGGTTAAGTTTCATGAAAATCGGGCGACCGTTTCTAGTATAAGGTGTCGGCATATTTTAAGATGGTGTAAAGACCAATTTTCCCTTTTCTTTTTTGAACTAGGGTGCCCCTTTCTTGCTGCTTTATAAAGGCGGTATTTATAACGAGGGGAGAAAGGATAGCACCCTAGTTCCAAATAAAAAAGGGAAAATTGGTCTTTGCATCATCTTAAAATATGCCAACACGGTATACTAGAAACGCTCGGCCGACTTTCATGAAACTCAACCGATACTAATTTTCAAGAAATTTATGGTAAGTTCCATTTATGTTTTTTTGACATTCTTGCTTTGAGCAACTTTTAACGCTATTTTGGCATCACATCGTCAATCAGAGCTGCAACACACGGTATATTTAATCCCCGTCGCTTTTTAATTCTTATGAAATCCTACTTGATCGTATGACAGACTGTGCACTTTTAGTTTCCAATTTCCGCTATTTTTTTTTTACTTAATCCCTTCCGGAAACGTTGTTCCTTGTTCAAGAGCATGTTCATCAAAAGCTCATTATGTAAAAAAAAACTGTTGTCGATTTTTACTTGACATAATTTTTAACCCGCCATGTCTCATCTTCTGTCAGAGTTACTAGATGAACGGTACGTGTAATGACTGCTCTCCTTGATCGATCGGCAATATCGATTTTACGGATGTCCATCATGGCAATTTTGTTTTTTCATCATTTTTTTTTTCGTTTTCTGGTTTAATCTTGCTGAGATTTGGTACTGTATAATTTGAGTCATGTACTAGGTCAGATTAGAACGTTTGGGCTTGACTGCCTTTTGCCATTTTCGTAGGCTAATTATTTGTCAGAAGGTTTTTTGTATTTTCAAAAACGGCACCGGGGACTTTCAATGAAAACGTCTGTATACAAAAAATGGTCTAATTTAAGGACGAAACAAACTTAATACACTGTACATCTGATACACCCCTGTCTACGGAAGATGACGCCCCTTAACTTAACTCCTAGGGGGAAGTGCGTGTAAATAGACACGCGACTTGTTTTTCGTCGATTTAAGGCATATGGAGGCCCCGTAGGGCTAAACGGGCATTGATGACCCCCTCAACTTTTCGAGAAAATTCGATTGACGGTGTTTTTTGCGTAGGTTGGATATTTCAAACAGCTCTCAAGGGGCCCTGGTGGCCCAAATCAATTTCTGAATAGTCAGATCGTCGTAGTTTGACGAGCTCTACAACTTGGCTTTACCAGTTTTTTTTTTAATTATTTCGAATTATTGTGAATTTTTCAAGTGCGTGTTTATTTACACACATTTTCCCCTACGGGTTCCTTCCGCCTGAGAGTTAACAAAATGCCCGGAAGTTAACAAAAGGAAGTGAACAGTCGGCTGGCATCAACTTTTCATTTTTAGTTGACACGCTACCTACTGAAGTTAACAAAATTCGTATAAGTGAACATAATTCAAGGAAGTTAACACTCTTCTTACCCCCATCGTTTTGTTAACTTCCTTAATTACCTGTCTATATTAATGACCCCAAAGTTCATTTTTGAAATAAAACGCATTTTCTAAACGTTAGTGATAAATTCTAACTGCTATGCAACTGTAGACCCCCGGAAAATGCTAATCCCATGAAAGTAAAATTATTTAAAGAACATTCTAAAATTGTATTCACAAGTCGCCCAATCTCTATTTTGCCGAACCGAGTGATAACAAATTGATTTTCACACTTTCAGTTTTAACGTGCTATTGCACTAATGTAGAGAAAATATAAGACAAAATGGTCCCCGTGTTTTCATTAGAACGATGACACAAGATATGACGTAATAACTTGATTTTTTTGCTTTATTTTCTCGTCCCTTTAAACTAATTTTATGCAAGGGCCATTTAGTTCAAAAAGCGAAATTTCTTATATTTTAACTTTTCAGTTCATATCACTTCAAGTATTTAAAAAAGTTAAACAAAAATGTCGCGGTTTTTCGGGAAAAAAATGCATGCAAAAAGTTACTTTTCCCGAAAATAAAAGTAAAAGTTTATTTGCACAAAATGCAGGAAGAAGGGTCATGATGACCCGGTCATCTAATACTTTATGGGGTATAATAACGCGGTTCTCGCTTTTCTAGTTTTTAAGTCTATTATAATACAACATTTGACAAAGCGAGAAGCACGTTATTTCACCCCCATACTGTAGGAGCCGTGTTAGATTTTTGAAAAACAAATAAATTACATGGCGAAATGTCCGTTATTTAGCGAATTTTGATTTTGATAGAAATTTGATTTAACCAAATTTAAGGACGGGCCAATAACGTTGAGAGTTAATAATAATATATAATAACGCAAAGAGTTTTCGTTATGTTAGAAATTTTGGCATATTTTTTAAAAAATTAAGCTGTTTACAAAAAAAAAAAAAAATATTAAATTATTTTT
>SCLG01000001.1:2656805-2681846 GCA_004367875.1 Oikopleura albicans
ATCAAGAAAAAACGGTCATTCTTCCGGAAAAAATTGCCTTAAAAATATTCTGAAAATAGAGAAAAGACGGGACGTCTACAAATTAAAACATTAAATAAAAAAACAGAAAAGGGATTCAAACGTTTTTATAATGACGAATTTTTTGACCCGATAACGGCGCAGTGCGTAGGTGGGGTAGCTGGAAAATTTTCAGTCGAAATTTTGACCCGATAACGGGTTTTGACCCGATAAAGGGTGACCCGATAACGGCGCAGGTGGTGTATTATATATCTAAAAATCAATTTATAATGGTGTCAATGTGGCGGAGGTTTTTGTATTTCATATTTTTGGTCTTCGCTATCGAAGAGAGTCGCTGTTTTACATCTTTTTTTTTAAATCCACACAATTTTAATAAAGAAGCAAAAACTCAATGAGAAATTGCAGGCCAATTTAAATCTCAAGTTCCGCAAATAACTAAATTAAAACAATTCTTGACAACATTAATTTAATTTACATATTATCGGGTTGACCAAAAGGAGGTTTTTGGCACGGTGATTTTCGGAAAAATCACGTTTCCATTCCGATAATTTCCTGCGACCCTCAGCGTCACACGTTTAGATTTAACTACACCCCTTGCGCAGTTATCGGGCTTCTTTCTTTAGTTAAACCGTATCATCGGGCTATTTTCCTTAGTTTAACCGTATCACCGACCCTTATTTGGCAAATACGACCCTTTTGACGGACCTTAATTTGAGGGACATAACAGCGCAGGGAGTTAAACCGTCTTAGGATTTAAGGATAAGCTAATCAGGATATAATTCGATTCGAATTATTATTTATATTTAACTTAATGTTTGTTATAATAACTTAGAACTTAACGGGAAAAAAGTAAATTTCTGAAAGATAACCAAACCGTAAATGCGACAAACTTTGTGGTTTTGGTCTAAAACAAAAATTAATGAAACTGGATGCGTTCGACCTTATCATAAAAATGTTTAGGTTGTAGTCGTGAAACACAAAGTTCCGCTAAAATTTCCCAATTTTTCGTTATTTTCAGGCATGTTGCATTTTTCCTATTGTTACGTTATCTTACATATTTTGTTACAAAGTTTGAACATTTTTTTCGTTCCAAAAGTTTAAATGATAACCACAGATCTACTAGATAGTAAACACCATCAAAATCCGTATAATTCGCTTTAAAAGTAAATTTCTGATTGAATTTGGAAATGGGAATTTAAGACTATTTTGTCCCATTAGACTACGATGATTAAGTTTTTAAGTTTTTGGGGTTAACTCGTCGGATCAAAGCGGCGGAATATGCCTTTAAAATAAAATAATGAAATTCACAACGCATATAGCATATGCCCCACGCTATGTTTTTTTTTTGTAAAGAAATGGGTAGCTATCTATCCAAAAACAGTATGAAAGAATGAAAATTTAAACAATACTATATTTTAGCAATAGTAAAAACATTTTTTCCCTTTTTTAGTGAAATTTCCAACGCATCGTTTCTTTCTGTCACGTGAGATAATCTTCGGAAGAACATAAGAAACGGGCCAATCACGATAAATAGGATGAGAAACGGGCCAATCACAGGCCATCTTTTAAAGTCGCCTGTTTAAACCATGTTTTAGGTCATATTTTACGCTCATGTTCCGAAAGACACAGTGATGCAATAAAATTTTACATACAGTCAAGGGTCTCTAAATGTGCGCTCTCTCGATGTGCAAATCTCCCCAGAGGTGCATGTTTTTCGGAAATCGAAAATGCACATCTAGAGACCCCTGACTGTGTTTTAGAGAATTTCATATAATTATTTCAAAAAACTGCTGCTTTATTCACTTTCGTTAAAATAAAATAATCGTGAAACAGTATGCATGGCCCTTGAATTGTTGGACATTATACAAATTAGGTACTCAAAAATACCATTCGTAATTTTGTATACTGATTGTGTACTAAATGCGTGAAGTATTTGATCGATTCAACACATTTCAGTTGCTCGATTTTTTTTTTTTTTGATGATGTGGTTATCTTCTACGAATGTTTTAAAAATAATCAAACTTATTATTGGGCTAAACTACGCAAGTGACGTACTTTTTGTGTGCTAATTGAGCTAGTTAGTATGTTTGGACCTTCGGGATTTTATAAAATATAGAGTCTGTAATAATGATATACATCACCATTCTACATAACTTAACACCACGTTACTTAACAAAATTTACGTAACTTAACAAAAATCACGTTTTATAATAGAACCTTGTCCGCCTACTTAGGTAAGTTTACAAAAATCATGTATTTTAACAAAATAAAATCTGTCCTTCTTTATTTTTTTAATTTTTATTTCAAACCGTTGTCCTAGTGTAACAAACAGTTGTTTAGACCATTGGTACAGTAGAAGTAAGTATAGCGTAAGCAATTTTGACTCAAAAATCTAGAAAAAGGGCCTAAATTGACGTAAGTTAACAGTTTTGTCAATTAGGGACAAAACGCCTAAATTGACAGTATTAAAAAATCTAAATTAACAGTATTAAAAAAAATCTAACCTAACCAGTTATCTTAACAACTGTTTTGCGAAAAAAAAATGTTAAGATAATTGAATTTTGTTAAGATAATTAATTTGGGCCTTTAGTATGATAATTGGAAATCGCGAAAAGTTTCGGTCCAAAAACTGTTAAGATAACCGGTGTTAAGATAGCTGGTGTTAAGATTACCAGTGGTGAAATAGTTAGTGCTAAAATAACTGGTTAGGGCATGTAATTTTTCATATTTCCAAACGTTAATTAGTTGAGTCTATAATTCAAAAGATTGTTAGTCTTTCATATATAAAATTTTTTCAAAGATTCGACCTAACTAGGTGTAATGAAAGTTTTCCATATAAAAATCTGCAGTTCTCATTATAATCGAAAACAAACCGTAAATACCCTAATTTGAGACTTCGCAGACATATAAACAGCATGGAAAATAGCACAATCTAATTCTGGAGGTGCATAGTTTTTAACTCATACACGAGTTTGTGTCCGGCCAAAACAAATGCGCCAAAATATTACGCTTATTAAAAAAAAATAGAAAAAAAACTGGGTTTATTTTTTTTCTAAAAATTAACTATTGCGACAGACAGATAAAGAGGGACGATTTGTATCATACCGAATCGGGTTTGTGTTTTGATCAAATTAAATAATCCGTGTGGTTTCGAGTTGGACTACCGAATTAACCATTGGCAAAAATGGTAAAGTATTAGAGATATTCATATTTTGGGTTTAGTAAATGGGTTAATTGCATTATATAGTCATCGATTATTTGGTCAAATAAATTAGCACTATTAGGGAATCGCACTGATTTTGTACGTTTCGTTAATCCATTGGGGGCTTCTATTTTTGAACGCCGTAAAATTATAATTTACGTACAACAAGGTCTAGTCGTATTTTGAGAATTTCTTGATCGAAAAGACCTCTTTACTGAAATATCAGATCGGGATTATGTGTTCCAATCAAAAATGTGAGAGTTTCCATTTATTGTACACCCCCTGCGCACTTATATGGTCGGTTTGGCGACAAAGAACCTGCCCGATCATCGCGATGGGCGTAGGCGGAATAGGGAAAAGAGATGCAAAAAACCGCCTGATAACTTCGCAGGGGTAGTATGTAAAAAAAAACTTACTATTTTTCCGAACTTTTTTTGTCGAAATTCTCAACGATTCCCGTTTGTGCAAGAATCTTTTATTTTTCCGTGAAAATTACGCCAGAATCCCTGCTCGTAATGTTATCTGTATTTTTTTTTTGATAGAAAATTATGCAAAGCTCCAAAAAAAAATGTTTTTTTCTGGTTTTGTTAGTAAATGTTTAGAACGTAGCCTAATTTTCTATTTCCGGATTCGGCAAATTTAGCCTTATGGGGTTAGGGGATAATTTCTGTTTTGGATTCTCCAACAATACAGAAAAGACAGATGAGAGGGAAATATATTCCCAAATTCTGTGCTGGCGGACCTTTTGTCTATTGAAAATGTCGGATAATGGACGTGGTATAAACCCAATTTTACAAAATATACAAAAACGGTTTTATTTGTTCAAAACCGGTGTCAAACTATTCGTATTATAGTAAACTGTTGAGTCAATATTGTTGACCTGAATGCTATTGTTTAAAAAATCTTTTGAAAAAGATCAGTGTCGAGTTCAGCACCGCTGGAATTCCCGCAAGCATTTTGACATTGAGTGGCTGAAATATCCAATTAATTTTTACTTTTTACTTTATTTGTTTATCTCGTGAAAACAGTTCGATGTGTTTAACATGCCGGTTACATGAATTCACGATCGGCACGTAATGATGCGTTTATCAAATTAGTTTCAAGTCATTGTATTAGTTTCAAGTCATTACTGGTCAAATTATTTCGTAACTTTTTTTATAAATATTTGCCCATTTTCTACGTTAGTGTGCGTTTACTATCACTTTTTCGTAANTATATATTTTTTCAAACTTACCTTGAATTCATCATTTTTTAACTCCCAGGGGGAAGTGCGTGTAAATAGACACGCAACATGTTTTTTTTCGTCGATTTAAGGCATATGGAGGCCCCGTAGGGCAAAACGGGTATTGTTGACCCCCCTCAACTTTTCGAGAAAATTCGATTGACGGTGTTATTTTTTGCGTAGGTTGGAGATTTCAAACAGCTCTCTAGGGGGCCCTGATGGCCCAAATCAATTTCTGAATCGTCAAATCGACGTAGTTTGACGAGCTCTACAACTTGGCTTTACCAGTTTTTTTTAATTATTGCGAATTAATGTGACTTTTTTAAGTGCGTGTTTATTTACCCGCATTTCCCCCCTACGGGTTCCCAAAAACTCCTTCCCCCCTAAGAGTTAACATGAACTAGCAATTAAGATAGTTGTTCGGAGCTCGGCGAGGGCCCGTCGCATTTTCCTTTGTGTATGTAGGTTATATTTATGCTTCAAACTTATTTGTATGATTTTTTAACATATTTTTTTTTGGCATTTATTAAATTATTTCATTAAGATAAAATGCGGCGATGGCTGCTGTTACTACAATCGATATGGTGTGCGCAATTATTCGACGAAAATTGCTTCAAGTTTGGCATCGATAATATGTCGCCGAATCGGGGCGGCGGAGGAACGGCCAGGCGGACAGACTTCGGGCGGTCGAGGCGGTCTGAAGATAAAGAAGACCAAGACCCCCCATTTGGCCCAGTCACACATACCGAATTTCAAATACATGCCCGGGCCCAACAGCGCGTGCTGGGTCGCATTGTAAATGGGACGGCCGCCGAGTACAACATGTGGCCATTTGTGGCCATGATTGGTTTTCGGGGTTACGGAGGCATTGGTCAATTTTGTGCTGGATCAATCATCACCGACGAGCACGTGTTAACCGCGGCACATTGCTTCCGGGGCTGGGGGGTTATCTCTCCGCAACAGTTTACGGTTACGCTAGGCGCATATTCTAAAGGAACCGATTTTGACAAGCAAATATTATTTTGGTGAAATGTGTTTTTTTGAATAAATGTAACCATTCTACGTAGCATAACGCTTTATTTCATAAATTTATGGAATATTCATGAAAAGTTCATTATGGTTACGCAGTTATTTTGTGAAAATCCCATACATGGTCACGTATCAAAAATGTACCCATCAAAAATGTACCAGTCTAGGTTGGACGCCCTGTACATATCCCTTTTAACATGTAAAAAGGCTCTACTAGACGTACTATAACCATAATCTATAATTTTATTGAAATCAAACAAAAAAGTTTATCCTTTTCAGGTTAGGAAGTCCTACTCAGCGTTTTACGTGAATTTCCGCGGTTTTTTATTAATATTTTCTAGATAGTAAAAGGTCACAAGGTCCAAAACATCTAGAACATTTCTACGTCATTTTGAGACTTGTAAGGCAAATTAACCTTGTAAGCAGAGGTCGGCACTCGGGTTACCCGACTCGGGTAAACTCGGGTATTTCCCGTACCCGAGAACGGGTTGGGTAGCCATTTTTCGGTCGGGTCAGACGGAATTTTAGTATTTTTTTACCCGACCTCGTTTCTGGGCTCGGGTATTGCCCGATTTTTTACCAGTTTTTACCCGCGGGTGAAACAGTCGGGTCGGGTAACAAAAAATGGAATGTGCCGACCTCTGCTTACCTCTGCTTTGGTATAAGTACTTCCTTGCGTTCAACCGATACCTCAACAAACCGGAAAACCAAAATAGAATGCGTTTATTGTGGATTTTTTTGTTTAATTTGTAAATAAGTTGTTTGTGCGTCATTTAAATGGGAATGCTATTGGTTTTCTATTTGCATATATTTAAACTGATCATCATCTCGAGTGCATCATCTAAAACGTGTATAATACATACATTTTTTGTTACTATAGAACTTACCTCAGCATGTTCAAAAACAAGACTGAAGAACTCAAAACACGTATTCCTGAACATCTAATGAAAACCTGCAGCATTACTATTTGAACATATCTTACAAGCCACAATTTATTTAGATAAGCTTTTTTTTCCATTTGATAATGACTTCACTATTAATTTATGAATCATAAATTATGATTAAATTGCGGGGATGTTAGTAGTATAGTGCTGGTTTTCTTTATACGCAATTTTTAGACGAAATAAAAAAAGAGTTTATTGAAACGCAGTTTAAAGATTAACTTTTGTTTTGTTTAACTAAAAAATAACACATTATCGAAAAACGTTTGTCTAAAAAGACAGAACACATACCGGTAGTGTGGTCTATTTTTTAAATTTAGACACAATGCCTAGAAAATTTGTTTTATCAATAAACAGGCTTCCAGGTTAAACCTAACATTTAATGTATAACATTTAATTAATAATTAACACGTATTGGTTGTTTCGGTTTTCTATCCAGGAATTTTGGTCGTCGAATTAAACGACGGTTTCTAGGATTTTTAAGTACACACTGTGTACTAGACAGGATTCGCCTTTAACTTGCTACCCGTTAGCCGATCAAAACCTCATAAACCGTCCAGTTTTCAAAAAAAAAACATTAGTGACCGGTTAACGACGCATCCTGTGTATTCAGAAATAATATGTACCGAAATAATATGACAAAGCAATCCGCTATACGAGAGTCTACAGTGCGTTAACTTCCAGTGCAAATTAACTTCCAGGGGAAGGTGTGTCAGCAATGTCCATTTTGCACTGCATGGCCGCTTTATATCGAAGAAAATAGTGTGCACATATGTGCATACTTCTCCCTGGGAGTTAAAAACTTTTGTCGACTTTCTTCCTGAAAAAAGAACTATCGCCTTTTTTGAGATGGTGCGAGCTAATTTTCAATAAATAGCCTCGTACGTTATTCACAATAAAAAAATTCCCGCTTTCAATTCCTTAACCCCTTGACTAGTTTATCCAAAAATACCCCGAAACACGAATTGTGAATTTTGTAACACGTTTATATTTTATGAAATTATCAGCACGGTCTCTTTGTTTTTCCATGTTTGAGTATTGTATGTGTTAAGATTTTGTAGAAGAATTTCCGACAAAACATAAAAGAAATGTTCCATTTTTTTTACTAAAACTTGTGTCAAAATCTATCACTGAGTCGATACGGAAGACCTTGCCAGGCCCAATCAACGGACTTATTTCATTGCCAAAGTAACGTGCCACGAGAATTTTGAGGCACGCGCAGATACGATTATTTACGATATTTGTCTGGTTCAATTGACGGAAAAAATCCAGTTTAATCGTAATGTTAAACCGGTATGTTTACCGGAAGTTGACTTTCCGCCGCCGCCTGGCACCAACTGTATCGTCGCCGGGTGGGGTGAGACGGCGAACACGGGAGATAACTCAATTCTACAAAAAGCTATTATTCCACTCGTACCCTCAGACAAGTGTCAAGACCTTTATGTTGAGGAAGGTGTCAACATCAGGCCCGATCAACATTTGTGTGCCGGATATAAAGAGGGACAAGTCGACGCCTGCCAGGGTGACAGGTAACACAAAATTTACCATAGTTGTTCTCAGAAAACGTTTTTTCCTAGAAAACGTTTTTCGGATAAATTTTTTTTTAACGAAAACGATTTTGGAACTAAAAGTTTAAAAACGCGTTTCGTTAGAACGCTCTTTCAATAAGATTTATTTCATGGGTTAAAATGTAACGATTGTAGGTCAGGGGCTGTTAATAATAATAATAATAACAATAATAAAAAGTTTGCGATAATCCAACGAAAATGTCGCGAATTTTATATAATCTCTTCTGACACAGATCCAAGTTTTTTTTATCAATTTCTCGACTAATACGACTGAGAAAACCGGATAAATAGCTATTTCCGGCAATAAAGAGCAAACGAATTAAATCTAGCATATCGTTGGTTATTGATTATTTATGTAAATACATTCGACAATGGAAATTTTAACGGATAATGTCAAAAATAATAATCTACCCGCAGTTTTTCTCAACGCAAGTATCGAATTCACAACCAGAAAATCACCATCACAAAATCACAATCAAAATCACACCCACAATTTACATCTTATCATGCATTTTTTGCGATTTATTTTTATCAATTGGGCAACGAATTCATTATTAGATGACCTTACTCTTTAAATTTACTTTTCAGGCCGAAAATGATTTGATTAGCTCACCCGTACATTACTACTAGATAAAAACCTGCGAGGCTTAAATAAGGGACACGTGCTTACTAAGGGACTATTTTGAAAATCAACAAACGCTCCCTTACTAAACCCCTCATGTATGTGACATTTTTACACAGATTATTTTGCGTTATTTCGGAATTTTCGCGTAACCAAAATTGGAGTCTGACCAAATTCACACGTTTTTAAGATCCCCGATTTTCAAGATAAATTGTTTTCCTTCAAAGAACCTGTTTTAAGGCCCTTCGATTTATCATAGTGACTAGCTTTAAACGTGTTTAGAACACGCCTTTGTGGTTTATAAGCTCAATCTTAAAGGCAGAAAATTTTTTAGAGAGATTGTGGGGATTTAGCTACTTTTAGGAAAATATTTTTTCGACCTTGTCATTTAATTAGTTTAATTTTTGGAGGAAAAAAAGAAACGTGCATTTGCTGAAAGCCCTTCAAAGCGATTACATTTTTTACGGTTCAAATAGCCAAATATGACCAAAGTTTCAATTTGATATTTGGTAAATTGAAAAATTCAAAATAAAAGATACTTTAGTGTCACTGTTGGTCAAACCTTTTGCCTAAGGCGATAATTTTTGATGAAAAATTATTACATATTATCACAAATTGTAGTGTTTGCTGGAGCAAAATTTACCAATGGAAATTAAATTCGTAATTTCACAAGTAAAATAGAAATACTGATTTTTTTTGCGTTTTTTTTGCGAAATATTAAGTTTATATGTCTTGCGAAATTTCTTGCATTAAAAAGGAAAATTATGCTAAAATATGCTGTTGTTTATTCCGACAGCAACCCCTCATATTACAAAAAGTTCACATCCGTCCCGGAATATAACTGTTACAGCTCAAGCTTAATAATTAAAGTCAAGATCAAATTATATCTTGATTCATTATACTTTATTTATTCTGGTTGTTATTATTGCGCTTTTCCCAAAAAAAGCGTAATAAAAATGAGCTCACAAGTTAATTAAATTCAAAATAGTTGTTTTATTTTTCTTGCAAAGCTAGCAACGGACATCAAGTGTTAGAGCTGTTCCGCCTATTTAGTTCCCATATTTTATATTAGTTATACACCCCGAGTATAACTGGTAACAGAACAATTAGGAATTCTAGTCGGAATATAGAGTAGGATATTTTAGCATAATCTTACTTTTGTAGGCGAGAAATTTCGCGAAAAATATAAACTTAATATTTCGCGAAAAAAATATTTTTTCATATTTTATTTGTGATGTGGAATATGTGAGATACGTGGAAATTTCAAGCGTTATATCCTGTATATTTTAATCTTAATAAAATAATAATAATAAATTTGAGATCCTATATAAAAATAAAAAAAAAACGTGCAGAAACGTAGCANTCTTTTCTATGAATAATAATGTATTTTTTTTTTACTTTTTTATACTTTTTGACTCAACTGTTATGAAAACAAAGAGAAAATATTCAAAAAAATTAACTTAAAAACGGACGGTTAAGCCAAACTGGACGGTTAAGGGCATAGGGCGTAGGCGTTAGCTCTGAAAAAAAAGCTAAAAAGTGGACGGTTAAGCCGGTTCCGGACGGTTAAGTACTTAACCTGTGTATTTACTTTTCTGGTGGAAAATGAGTTGATTGGCTCACCCGTACATTATTACTAGATAAAATCCGGCGAGGCTTAAATAAGGGACACGTGCTTACTCAGGGACGATTTTTCCAATCAACAAACCGTCCCTTATTCAACCCCTTTATGTATGTGACATTTTAACACTGATTATTTTGCGTTATTTCGGAATTTTCGCGTAACCAAAATTGGAGGCTGACCAAACTCACACGTTTTTAAGATCCCCGATTTTCAAGATAAATTGTTTTCCTTCAAAGAACCTGTTTTAAGGCCCTTCGATTTATCATAGTGACGAGCTTTCAACGTGTTTAGAACACGCCTTTGTGGTTTATAAGCTCAATCTTAAAGGCAGAAAATTTTTTAGAGAGATTGTGGTGATTTAGCTACTTTTAGGAAAATATTTTTTCGACCTTGTCATTTAATTAGTTTATTTTTTGAGAAAAAAAAACGTGCATTTGCTGAAAGCCCTTCAAAGCGATTACATTTTCAACGGTTCAAATAGCCAAATATGGCCAAAGTTCTTAATTGATATTTGCTAAATTGAAAAATTCAAATTAAAAGATACTTTAGTGTCACTGTTGGTCAAACTTTTTGCCTAAGGCGATAATTTTTGATGTGACATTATAACGTAATATCACAATTTGTAGTGTTTGCTGCAGCAAAATTAACCAATTGAAATTAAATTCGTAATTTCACAAGTAAAATTGAAATACTTATTTCTTTTTTGCGTTTTTTTTTGCGAAATATTAAGTTTATATGTCTCGCGAAATTTCTTGCCTTAAAAAGGAAAATTATGCTAAAATATGCTGTTGTTTATTCCGACAGCAACCCCTCATATTACAAAAAGTTCACTTCCGTCCCGGAATATAACAATTAGGATTTCTAGTCGGAATATACAGTAGCATATTTTAGCATAATCTTAATTTTGTAGGCAAGAAATTTCGCGCGAAATATAAACTTAATATTTCGCGAAAAAATATTTTTTCATACTTTATTTATGAAGTGGAATACATGAGATACGTGGAAATTTCAAGCGTTATATCCTGTATATTTTAATCTTAATAAAATAATAATAATAAATTTGAGATCCTATATAAAAATAAAAAAATAAACGTGCAGAAACGTAGCATTTGAATTTTTCGAAGTTTTTTGTGCAAATTCTAGAGTTAAAGGTCAAACGCAAGTTTGGCGATGTCAGGAGAAGCATAATCCAAGTTGCTCAAAGTTTCCATAATGTATAATCGCACTGGGCAAATTTGCTGATAGTAACAATTGCATCACTTTTGCATTACCTGTATAAGTGATAGTTTCAAGTGCCTTTAGCCTAACAGATATCCAGGACTTACCACTGATAACTTATCACTCAGCTTTTGTGGTATAATTTTAGAAACTAGAATTATTATAACACGTCACAACTAACAAATCAACCGCATATCATTTAATAAATTGATTGAAGGAAAGCGGCCTTCAAAATTGACCCCAAGTAATTTTGAAATAGAATATTCTCACAAATCGTTTTTCATTTTTTCTCAAATAATTTCTTAGAAATTTGAAAACAGAAGAGGAAAAGTTTCTGAAGTGACCAACAATTGGTTAGGTTTATATGGGATCGGGTCAACTCGGGTTTATTTGAGTTTCTCGGAAAACTCGGGTGTATTTCAGTTTTTGAAAAAACTCGAGTGTATTTCAGTTTTTGAAAAAACTCGAGTGTATTTCCGTTGTCCTAGAAACTCGGGTGTATTTGAGTTTTCCGAGAAACTCGGGTGTATTTGAGTTTTCCGAGAAACTCGGGTGTACTTGAGTTTTCCGAGAAACTCGGGTGTATTTAACAATACTCGGGTAAACTCTCATTAATCATATTGAATGCATAATTACTCGACAAAAATACCGGTATAGGTTTGTTTGTAACTCGTGACACGAACGGTTGCGAATTTTCTGAGTAGCATTCTTAAAAATTCTAAAGTACTATCTGAATAACGGAGGTGTCATTAGAAGTACAAAAACAAACAGCACTTAAAACAAGGTGTTTTCACAATCTGCATCTATGGCACTAACATAGTTTTTTGTCTGATAGTTTTTTGTCTGATAGGCTCTAACCCTTGCCCACAATGAAAATTTGACAAGTAAATCTTTGCCCAATTTCCTGGTCCAATTTCCCTTCACAGTTTCTTTATGTAAAATCGTGAGCGGCGCTCATTGGCTGGAAAAAATTGCGGACTGGAGCGAACTCGTTCAAACGGCAAATATAATAATTAACTCGATAATTTACTCGATTCAGGATTTACTAGTCAAATTTTCATTGTGGGCAGGGGTTATAGTGTCTATTTTTTAAACAAAAATTTTAACAGGTGGGATTGGTTATAAGGTCAAGTCAGGTTTTTTACACTAAAGTCAAGTCAGTTTTTTTTGGTAATAAGTTCAAGTCAGTTTTTTAGAAATTCTTTTTTTGATTTTTATTAAATCATGTCTTTTTAAATTTTTTTTTGAAAAAAATTGGAAATAAATTTGCATGAAAATCACGTTATTCGGAATTTGAAACAATAGTGAACTTCCCGAATTTTAATCTATTTTTAAACGTTGGATCAAACATCCTTTTTGATGTCATTATAATCAAAATTAACTTGTCGAACTCGGTATGCTAGTTTCATAATAATCCCAATTACGAGTTAACTTACGCGGCAAAATACATTAAATTAACCTCACTGGAGTGTTAAAAAGTGTTAAATTTAAAAAAGGCCAAAACATCGGCGTGTGTTTTAAAACGAATTTTTAATTTGATTTGGATTTCTAAAACAGTTTCTTGCTTTGTAATTAAATAATCACCAGCTCGGCGAATGTGTTCCCTGGTCATACCTATTTTTAAAACTTGGAACTATTATTCATATTTCCTCTGTGTATAAAAATATGGCTTTTTTTGAGAAAATAAGGATTGAATTTATTTTGAAGTAAATAACAAATCGTATTTTGTCCATGAATGTTTTAAGTGTCAATTTCGATGGACACATTGACCTTTTTCCATAAATTGGGTTTTAATCGATAATGGTTTATAAAACCCAAAAAGGGTACTTGACCCCTTAACCACTTATCTTAATAAAAGTGGGTTATCTTAACTCCCAGGGGGAAGTGCGTGTACATAGACACGTAACCTGTTTTTTTTCGTCGATTTAAGGCATATGGATGCCCCGTAGGGCAAAACGGGTATTGGTGACCCCCCCTCAACTTTTCGAAAAAATTCGATTGACGGTGTTTTTTGCGTAGGTTGGAGATTTCAAACAGCTCTCTAGGGGGCCCTGGTGGCCCAAATCAATTTCGGAATAGTCGGATCGACGTAGTTTGACGAGCTCTACAACTTGGCTTTACCAGTTTTTCTGAATTACAGCGAATTATTGTGAATTTTTGAAGTGCGTGTTTATTTACACACATTTCCCCCCTACGGGTTCCCAAAAACTTCTTCCCGTGAGAATTAACACATTTTGAACCGAAACGTATCGCGATTTCCCAATGTTTTACCCAACACCGTACCCAATTTTCTTAACAAAATGTCATCAGCTTTCGGGAAAAAAATGTTAACATAACTGGTTAGGTGGTGTGGTTGACGCTGCTCAATTTGTCATATTCCAGTACTACATTGCTATATCTTATTTTCCAATTTGAGACATGGGAAAAATACATAAAATTTTAAAAGTATTTTAGAAGCGCTTTAAACCTCCATATTAAATGAACCTGAATTACTATTTCTTTGGGCCGCTGAATAACATGATTTATTACGTTTTGCATCGCGTTCTGCGTTTTTTTTTCTGCTAAATATTTGAGGTTAAGACCTTGACGGATAAGTAATCCATTGCTTCTCAAATATGTTTCATTTATCATGTGGTTATTTGGAATACCAATGTAACTTTGGAAATGTTCTAACTCATCAACAACGTGATCATGCCTTTTATACTCGTCCTTTATACGTACACCACCTAACCAATTATCTTAACAACTGTTTCGCTCAAAAAGTGTTAATATAATTCAATTTTTATAACTAGCACACGCCCAGGGTTACGCACATATTTTACCAAATTGAATTTTGTTAACACTTTTTGACATTTTATAATGTTAACATAACTGATTAGGTGATGTATATTATGTAACCTCCTAACCAGTTTTATTAACACCAGTTATCTTGTTGGGTTATATTAACACGTTTTTGACCTAAACTTATTGCAATTTACAATTATCTTACCAAACGCCCTACCCAATTATCTTAACAAAATTCAATTATCTTAGCAGTTTTTAAGCAAATTATTTGTTGAGATAAGGGGTTACGTGGTGTATACAATCTACAAAATTTGTGAGATGAGGTCACTTGAATTCTAATATTCTATTGGCTAGGTTTAGACGTGTAAATATGTTGTTCTTGATCCTTAACACTTGAAAGCCGAGTGAAACAATTATCGAATGATGACCCGGAATGTCATTCTAAACCATTTCTCAACCAAACTTCTGTGGTTATAATTTAAGACCAAGATGTTCGAAAGACGCATTTTTATCGTGATTAACACTTTACAGAGAAAAAAAAATATCGTTTAGAGTTTAAAATGATGCAGATGACTTCATTTATGATTTTTTGTCTCATTTTTTCCTTAGTAAATTACCAATGAAATTTTCTCCTATGGACGTTAAATCTACAAATACACTCCCTAACCAGTTAACTTAAACTAGTTATCTTAACAAATTTGGGTTGTCTTAACACTTTTTGGACCGAAACGCATCTAACCAAACGTCCTACCCAAAATTTCAAACTTAACGTTTTTTTAGAAAAACAGTTGTGAGGATTACTGGTTAGGTGGTGTACTTCCCATTCTTATTAAACAATTTGTATTTGGAACAGAAATTTTCAAATGGTTTAAGAGTCTTGTTTCATTTTTAATGTATAATTATTTCAAGATAAAAAGAAGTGGGTTGAAAGGGCGAAACTAAAGAGCCCATCATAGAGCAGCCCCGCGTAGCGGATTTAAGAGCGCGCTGTTTAGCAATAAATATGTATTTAGTGAGATTTGCAATCTCGGGTTTTGAAGTAAGTTTCTTCTACTAAAGTGTGGAAATTACTTGGTACTGTTCAGAAATAAGTTGTTCGTTCAAAATGAACATTAGGGGCTTTGTGAGGTCAGAGTTTTGATTTAAAATTATAAAATGATTGAGCCGAACATTGACTCATGAATACTTTTTTGGTGACCGAGGCAGAAATGGGACTTAAATATATACATAATCCCGAGAACGTCAATCACTATAGCTAGACATTTTGCCGTCTGACGCAATGGAAAATATGGGCCCGAATCGCCGCGTTCAAGTAACGATTAATCGTTGCAAGTTATAGTATTTATAGGATAGTTTTCTATAAAAAGTGGCACTATATGCTAAATTTCAATTCTGTATTCTGGTTAACTCATCAATAATCCGTCAGAAACTTAGACCGGCCATCCGAATGCCTCCCATGATGTTAAATTACACTGCCGACTTGGGAGGAAAAACTTTTTTTTGACTAATCGAAGTATAAAAGATAATTGCGCGTAGTGTAGGCGGAAAGTAAAATTCAGAAAAATGGAAACTTAACTGCACATGCTTGATAAATAATGGCAAGATAAGTCCGCAGTTTGTAGGTGGATATGCTAAAATCCATATGATGAAAATTCACTAATGAAGAGCAAATATCAGGGCTCGGCAAAAGTTATTTTTACTCAAAAGTCCTTTCGAATTGCCACGGAAAGTTCAAGGAAGAGTTTTTTTATTCGATTTTTGCCAAGTCCTGCCAAATAAAATTAAAGCTGAATTTGGGTCCAATTGGCGAAATAAAAAAAAGAGGCGGCCTTGGAAGAGGTAGACGTATTTTTCAATACGCGAACATTTAATTTGGTTCACCTCTAACCAATCACGTTAATGAAAAATGAGATGACCTCTTCCATGGCCGCCTCTTTTTTTATTTCGCCAATTGCGACCCAAATACAGCCTTAATCGATGTTATTACGAAAATATGCATTTCCAGACCATTTAACACATTTAGATTTCGTTTTATACTTTTTCATTCATTAATTTTTTTCAAATTTTCGTACATTTTGACTCATATTTAAGAATTTTCATTAGATTAGAGACATTGTTAAACGTATTGGCAAAGTTTATCAAGATATTCACAGAGTATTTCAAAAACATTTGTATTTGTTTTTCTAAAAAATTTTTCACTTTTAACTCACAGGGGAAGTGCGTGTAAATAGACACGTAACTGGTTTTTTGTCGATTTAAGGCATATGGAGGCCCCGTAGGGCAAAACGGGTATTGGTGACCCCTGTCCTCAACTTTTCGAGAAAATTCGATTGACGGTTTTTTTACGTAGGTTGGAGATTTCAAACAGCTCTCTACGGGGCCCAAATCAATTTCTGAATAGTCAGATCGACCTAGTTTGACGAGCTCTACAACTGTTTATTTACACGCATTTTCCCCCTACGGGTTCCCAAGAACTCCTTCCCCCTGAGAGTTAAGAGACGTATTAAAGATGGTTTAGTTACAATTATTTTATATCGCTTGGTAGACTCAAAACCTATTTATATATTTTGTGGTTTAAATAGGTCAACTTACGTGCGCATCAAGTGCAAATACAATTATTAGATTTCCCCCTCTCTGGCGCACTCTTTTGCGTGTTCAAGTCACGCATGTTCGTTATAAGTTATAGTATTTATAGTTTTTTTTCTAGTACAAGTGGCACTGTGTTTTCTTAATTTTTTTTCTCTATTCTGCTCTTATCAGTACGCTGTCGACTATATTCCGGGCTTCTACTGAAAGTTCAAAGATAACATTCCAGACGTGATTAAACGTTCGCACTAGAGGTCCAAACCAGCGTGTTGCTTTAAGAGTGTAGGCATGATCTAAGAAAACAACTTTGTTGATAAGCTGAGTAGACCAAAGGGGACCCTATTGACGAGGCCGAGTTAGAGCCAACCAGCAAAAAAAACACAAAATTGAAAAAAAAGTCGTGACGGAAGACGAAAATTTTCCTCAATTACGAATATCATTAACGGTCGAGTCACTGACTCATCATTGTTACGAAACCGCCTCAGTAGGCTTGGTTGATAAGGCAAAGTGATCCGTTTCATAACTACCAGGGGGAAGTGCGTGTAAATAGACACGCAACTTGTTTTTTTTTCGTCGATTTGAGGCATATGTAGGGCAAAACGGGTATTGGTGACCACCTTCAACTTTTGGAGAAAATTCGATTGACGGTTTTTTTTTGCGTAGGTTGGACATTTCCAACAGCTCTCTAGGGGCCCTGGTGGCCCAAATCAATTTCTGAATAGTCAGATCGACGTAGTTTGACGAGCTCTACAACTTGGCTTCACCAGTTTTTTTTTGAATTATTGCTAATTATTGTGAATTTTTTAAGTGCGTGTTTATATTCACGCATTTCCCCCTGCGGGTTCCCAAAAACTTCTTTCCCCTGAGAAATAACCTCAACAGGTCACAAGTGTTCGTATAACCCGTAAGGGACACTGTGTGATGATCACACCATCTAGGCCAATAAAAAATCATCAGATGTCTCCAAGATAATCTCAGGAAGATTTTTGAGGAATCTTCCCCCGATGAGTGACGATCGTGAGACGGTTACCCCCAAGAGTTAACGTTTTGTTATTTGTCAATACATTTGTCACTCATCATGCGAATTTAATTGCTTATTTCTTATGTTTAGACATTTTCATAATTTTTTTTTAATTTTTTGAATAAAATTAGAAACGTTCAAGAGTTTATATACGGTATGATAATAATCACAAGGATTGTGTTTATAAAACTAATTCTATGTGGCCCATCAATGGATCAGCTTGGCAAAATCTCCACACGCAGTTTAATATTGCTTCAGCATAAAAAAAGTGCGTGTAAAATTTGATGCTCCTGAGTACTTTTTGGACCACACAGTACAAATTCATAACTTATATCAAGTTATTTGTCTATATTCAAATTCATCAATGTGCATTTTCAAATAGATTAGAAATTTGTCATTTTTTCTACACGTTTTCCATCCGTATTGATTAAATGTACACGCATTCATAAATAGTTAATTGTAAAATATTTTCATATCCGGTTGGAAACCGACAATCTATTTATCTCAAAAGATAAAGTTGTCTCACATGAACCAAACATGTACCATTTTCCTTAGAACTTGCAATTTTACTTTTTTTAGGATGTACAGGGTGATAAATTAGTGTCGCAAGAGGAGTATGTTATACGTTTTCCCTTTGTTTAACTCACAGGGGGAAGTGCGTGTAAATAGACACGCAACTGGGTTTTTTCGTCGATTTAAGGCATATGGTCCATATGATATGGAGGCCCCGTAGGGCAAAACGGGTATTGGTGACCCCCCTCAACTTTTCGAGAAAATTCGATTGACGGTGTTATTTTTTGCGTAAGTTGGAGATTTCAAACAGCTCTCTAGTGGGCCCTGGTGGCCCAAATCAATTTCTGAATAGTCAGATCGACGTAGTTTGACGAGCTCTACTACTTGGCGTTACCAGTTTTTTGAATTATGGTGAATTTTTTAAGTGTGTTTATTTACACGCATTTCCCCCCTACGGGTTCCCAAAAACTCCTTCCCCCTGAGAGTTAATATTAAACCATTCGAATAATAAATTGAAATGCAAATTATATCTTAACCAATATAGGAAACTGATACCCAAGTTTCTCGCGTAAAACTTTCAAGTTTTTCGCGGGACATCAATTCCCGCTTTCGCGAGCAAATATGAGAAACAAAACGGGATCATGATGCGTTGAAATTTTGAAGGGGGAGTCGAAATTTGTGTAATTTTTAATCACGATAGACAGCCGCTTTGTGCGCTCATTCTGTGTTTTTCAATGAAAATCGCGAAATTTGAAAAGAAAAACCAGATCAATTTTAAAATGTGCGTGTTAAAAATTTTCTCCAAAATTGACCGGATTTACGTGTGGGCTTCATAAAGAAGTCAAATTTCCTTTGATTCTTATTTATATTTGTGTATTAGAAAACTATATAATCAGAGTCTCGCCGCGTGTTGAGCTGATTTTTTGTTTGGAATTTTTGGTGTTTGCCATTTTTGGCCAGTGCCGTGAAATCGAAATTCAACTTGAATCACTTTCGGCCGCACGACTCGCAATTAAGGCAACCTATTAAACGCGCGTTAACGTGGTTTTTCACGCATTTGTCAACAAACTAAAAATAAAAAATAAAAACGGGGCGACTCACATTTTACAAACCATAATTAAATAAGAATGACAAATGATAATTAATTTTAAATTATCGTTAATATGCCATTACTGATTGTAATTATCAGCCCCTTTACTGCATTGGCTCACGATAAACTTATAAGCGAGTAAAATTGTATTTGCTTTGTAGAACATGTGTAATTTGGCGGAATATACGGTAGTTATTTCTAAATTTTAGAATTTCTGGTTATAAGGTAATTAAAATAAATTAACTCATAGCGATTCGGAGCAACATTCTAACGTCAGTTTATATACTGCATAATCTATAAGTTACCAGAATAAAATTGCCTTAACCTTTGAACACATATTTAAAAAAGTTTCGTGAACACAGATGCGGAAAATTGTCCGCATCATTACTTGTTGTGAGGCTAGTAAAAGTTGTACCGCTTGAGTTTCATGAAAATCGGCCGAGCGTGTCTAGTATACCGTGTCAGCATATTTTTAGATGATATCAGGACTAGTTTTCCTCTTTTTTATTTTGAACTGGCGTGCCCTCCTTTCTCCCCTAAATTCGCCATTTATCAAAGGAGTAGAAAAGCGGGGCACCCCAGTTCCACATAAAATGATAAAATTGGCCTATATAGGTCGTTCGCGATAGAAATCGTGCATAATTCATTCAGTTTCTTCATTTTGTCGTATTCCAGAAATTTCACCTATACACTCCTTGAGGGTTTATGTGCCCATTTCGCGACCTGAAAAGTGGGCACATAAACCGAAATTGGGCACATAAACCATCCATCGGGGCTTAGTGGGCACATAAACCCCGGGCACATAAACCCTCAAGGAGTGTATATCATTGTAAAATGTTCCGACACGGTATACTAGAAACGCAAGGCCGATTTTCATGAAACTCAACTACTGGTTTAGTCTCATGAAAATCGGCTGCGCGTTTTTAGTATACCGTGTCGGCATATTATAAAATGATATTGGCCAATAGGGGCACCCCATTGCAAGAAAAAAGAAGAAAAATGCTCTATTCTAGAAACGCTCAGCCGATTTTCATGAGGCTGAACCTGTAGTGGTAAAAATTGTAGTCAAAATTGTAGTCAAACTTTTATGTGTAAAATTCTATAGAAAAATGTATATCTCGATCCGATTTGCTGAATTTCTAAAATGGTTTACATAACTTAGATGGCGACTAAACTTTTTTTTCTGGTTCAATTTTTTGCAATTAGTCAATAATCTGATAATGATCCAAGGTGACGGATTTTGCGGCTATGAAAATTAGTCTTAGGGCGTCCCAAACATTGAAATTATAATTGAAAATTAACTTGAAGGAAAGCTTGGATGATTACTTTCCAAATATGAACTTAACATTGGGCGAGAAGGTTTCCAAAAAACCGACGGACATGAATAAAAAAATCATTCCTCCGATTAAATTAAAGGCTCCCAAAACATCTGTCGAGATTTATAATTGTTTGAAATAATACTTCGGCATATCGTAGTGATTTTCAAACGCGAAAAAAATAAATAATGTTCCCACTTTTTGGTAACGTTGCTTGACAGCGCGTCTGAGGCCTATGTGGCCTGTCATTTTTGAGCGCGGGAAAATATTATTACACCAGGTGCCCAGTTATCATTCAAAATGAATTTGGAAAAAATGCCATAAATAACTGAAAAATAAATGATAACGGCTTAGTGCGTAGGCGTTTTGAACAAAAATCGAATTTAACCCGAGACCATTTTTGGATTGCCAAATGGCAATCAAGGGCACATTTCAGCTTGTAACTTTTGACTCGTTCAATATTTTATTTTAGGGATTTTTCAAACATAATTTATTTTTTTGTTGTTGTGTCTAAACATGTAGAGTNAGGCAACCTATTAAACGCGCGTTAACGTGGTTTTTCACGCATTTGTCAACAAACTAAAAATAAAATTAAAAAAAAACGGGGCGACTCACATTTTACAAGCCATAATTAAATAAGAATGATAAATGATAATTAATTTTAAATTATCGTTAATATGCCATTACTGATTGTAATTATCAGCCCCTTTACTGCATTGGCTCACGATAAACTTATAAGCGAGTAAAATTGTATTTGCTTTGTAGAACATGTGTAATTTGGCGGAATATACGGTAGTTATTTCTAAATTTTAGAATTTCTGTTTATGAGCTAATTAAAATAAATTAACCCATAGCGATTTTGAGCAACATTCTAATGTCATTTTATATACTGCATGTTCTATAAGTTACCAGAATAAAATTGCCTTAACCTTTGAACACATATCTAAAAAAGTTGCGTGAACAAAGATGCGGAAAATTGTCCGTATCATTACTTGTTGTGAGGCTAGTAAAAATCGGCCGAGCGTGTCTAGTATACCGTGTCAGCATAATTTTAGATGAAATAAGGAACAATTTTCCCCTTTTTATTTAGAAATTTATTTTGAAGTTCGTGCCGTCCTTTCTCCTCTAAATTCGCCATTTATAAAAAGGGGGAGAAAACAGGGGCACCCCAGTTACACATAAAAAGGGTAAAATTGGCCTCTATATCATTGTAGAATGTGCCGACACGGTATACTAGAACCGCTAGGCGGATTTTCATAAAACTCAACTAGTAGTAAAAATTGTCGTCAAAATTCTAATCAAAATTGCATGTGTAAAATTCTATAGAAAAGTGTATATCTCGATCCAATTTGCTAAGTTTCTAAAATGGTTTACATAACTTAGATGGCGACTAAACTTTTTTTCTGGTTCAATTTTTTGCACTTAGTCAATTATCTGATAATGATCCAAGGTGACGGATTTTGCGGCTATGAAAATCAGTCTTAGGGCGTCCCAAACATTAAAATTATAATTGAAAATTAACTTGAAGGAAAGCTTGTTTGGTAAATTTCCAAATATGAACTTAACATTGGGCGAGAAGGTTTCCAAAAAACCGACGGACATGAATAAAAAAATCATTCCTCCGATTAAAATAAAGGCTCCCAAAACATCTGTCAAGATTTATAATTGTTTGAAATAATACTGCGGTATATTCATGGGAAAATATTATTACACCAGGTACCCCGTTATCTTTCAAAATGAATTTGGAAAAAAAGGGACCGATAAAAGGGACCATAAATAACTGAAAAATAAATGATAACGGCTTAGTGCGTAGGCGTTTTTGAACAAAAATCGAATTTAAGGAATTTTATTGGAAAAATCTATTGAAATTCTCCAAAAAAAAAATTAGCAGAACTCTACTAGAAGTATTGGCTTTAGACCAAATTCCGTAAATCATCAAAAATGTACGAAGAAATCTAGAGTTGGGTAAAAATCTCATGATCAGAAATTATGATTCAGAATATAACATAAATTTTAACCGTTTTATTTATAACTTGCAAATATTGCAATTACCGGGTAGTACCCGGCGGGTACCCTACAATGAGTCCATTGGCTGTCCAACCGAAATAACTCGTAGTTTGTCGTGAATAATCAGTAATTTGGACCTAAATCGCCGAAAAACTAGCAAAACTAACTGTAAACATTTAGCGGCGGCCCATTGGTATGCATGTCATCACTTGGAAACTATCCGGAACTATTTGGAATTGTGTCATTTGGCGTTGGCTGCGCTTTGCCTGGAAACCCCGGTGTTTATACCAACGTCGCCCGGTTCCGCGATTGGATTAAAAGTGCCGTCGAACAGAGCAATGTTGTTGACGTACCCGACAGTAAGATCCTTTTTTGCTTTATTTATTATTTATCAATTATTTCTATATATACGACCAAAGGATGTGCCTTTATGTGTCCAAATTTTAATGAAACCAATTAAAATTACGCCACAAGTTTTGAAAAATGGAAATTTTTCGTATTTATTATCTGATCTTAACTAATTAGGCTTACACTCAGGAACATAGTGTAGGTAATCACGAGTGGCTCGGATCTTTGTATGTTTCATTGTCGGCCAAATTAATAACGAAATCTGACTGGAGCGCTAGAGAGCAAAAATTGTAAAAAAAAATGACGAAAACACATTGGTAATTCTACTAAAATCTGAACCACTCGTTAGAGGTCGTTGAGCCAGTATTTTCACAAAAATAATAACTACTCAGCTTTTTACATGAATTTCCGCCGTTTTTTCTTTCGTATTTTCTAGATAGCCAAACTCGAGTTTTTTTTTTCGCACATAAAAAACTCAAATATGGCCGTCCAGAAAATGAGGAGGAAAAGACGGCGGAAATTCATGTAAAACGCCAAGTACACCAGATGACTCGTTATAGGGCTATTCGTTATAGGGCTACTTTTCAAAACCAATTTAGTAGCCCTATAACGAGTCATCTGGTGTATACGGAAATTTTCTGCACTGAGGAGGCCATAAAACATTTTACTTTCTCCTAATTTTTAGAGTACTTTCATTGTGACGAGCTCAATCGCATTTTCATGATTTACGATTCGGTCGAAGTAGGGTGTCGAACCAACACACCCCTAGCATCGGAGCATAAATGTGAGCTAAAATGCAAAGAAAAAGACGCCGCGCTGAACATTAAGGAGCTGATAGGCCTCAAGTGCTTCTGTCGATCGGCATTTAACTGTCGTTGGATTGGAGAGTCGAAAAATCCCGACTTTCGACCAAATAATCTCGAGTCAGTTTTGACGTGTCAAGCTCCAGCCGCAAAGGACCGGTGCCCGCCACCAGTTCATCAACCCATTCATATCGTCGATCCAGTCAAAGATTCGTATAGACACAGGGTATGTACAACAATTAAAATAAAATTATACCGCCTTCCTTATTTAACTCCCAGGGGGAAGTGCATGTAAATAGACACGCAACTTGTTTTTTCGTCGATTTAAGGCATATGGAGGCCGCGTAGGGCAAAATGGGTATTGGTGACCCCCCCTCAACTTATCGAGAAAATTCGATTGACGGTGTTTTTTGCGTAGGTTGGAGATTTCAAACAGCTCTCTAGGGGGCCCTGGTGGCCCAAATCAATTTCTGAATAGTCAGACCGACGTAATTTGTCGAGCTCTACAACTTGGCTTTACCAGTTTTTTTGAATTATTCCAAATTATTGTTTATTTACACGCATTTTCCCCCTACGGGTTCCCAAAAACTCCTTCCCCCTGAAAGTTAAAATCTTCTGTAATTTTTTTTTTTAATTATTTTGAATAATTTTTTTGAAAATTCATCAAAAAAAGTATGAACTTTTCAAGAGAAAGAAATAATAAAATGATTTCGATTGGAAACAGCTCCATATGTCAAATTTCCCCAAAAACGTGGCTTAGTTTCAGACCAAGTCGAAACCGTGCCAGTTGAGATGGACAAAATAGGGTTAGGATCTCAAAGTGAAAATTACTCGATTTTTTTTTGGCTGTTTTGTAATCGAATGATGAGATCCTGTGGATCTTTGGGATAACGCAATCTTGTTTCGTCTAAAATTAACTTTGTGAACGTAGTCGGTCACACCTGATTCCATTTAGAGTTTTGGAATACTCTAAAATTATAGTTTTTTTTTGTTGGCTGGGGCTTAGAGTGCGCAAAATTATTTATTGAGTCATATTAATACCTCTGTGTCCTTTCTGAGTATTATTAGATTTTAGGGAGGGCTACAAACTGGTGGTCAAAAAGAACGAATTAATGAAAACACATCACTT
>SCLG01000001.1:2682103-2714802 GCA_004367875.1 Oikopleura albicans
CAACTGTTTTTTTTTCGTCGATTTAAGGTATACGGAGGCCCAGTAGGTCAAAACGGGTATTGGTGACCCCCCCCTCAACTTTTCGAGAAAATTCGATTGACGGTGTTTTTTTTGCGTATGTTCCAGATTTCAAATAACTGTCTAAGGGGCCCTGGTGGCCCAAATCAATTTCTGAAAAGTCAGATCGACGTAGTTTGACGAGATCTACACTTTTGCTTTACCAGTTTTTTTTTTGAATTATTTCGAATTATTGTGATTTTTTAAGTGCGTGTTTATTTATACGCATTTTCCCCTACGGGTTCCCAAAAACTCCTTCCCCCTGAGAGTTAAGAGATGGTCGGCACTAATTAAAGGAACGGCTCGAAAAAATGAGAAAAATGAAACGCACGAAAATTCGCAATTTTTCCAGGTCATTTTGAGAACTCAATACTGGTTCAAAAATTCTGGATCCCATTATGGCTATAGGTCTTCCACACTGTACTATTTTGTGGACTCCATAAAACGCGTTTTTCACCAAAATGATTTTTTTTTATTATTTTGCAAAATTTTGACAACCAGTTTGATACCTCCGTTATTGTGTTAAAAATGCCAAATTTCATCTTCTAATATTTTTTTATTTTAGGAAGTGGTGCAGATTTCATGCAGGTTCAAGCCAAATTCCAGACCGAAAATTAAGAGAGTCACTTGCCACGCGTTTATCAAATATATTTTATTAGTTTTTCTTCATGGTAAACTAGAAAAAACGATAATTATCGCTAGGTTCTAAATTTATCACTGGTAAATGATCATCGGTATACCGCGGTAAAATGACCGTAGATACGCGTCCAAAAGGGTAAGTTCTGAGTCTTGTTACTCCGAGTTATTTTAAATAAGTTTTGGAGAATATGACTTGAAACTCAGAGGGCGTAAATAACGGTTATCTGAATTCACCGATTTCTGAAATGACCAAAATCAGAATTGTTCGAAAACTGGTCAAAGTTGCAAATATAGAACAGTCTACAGAAATAAATTTCTGGTAAGTTTTTTAATCTTAAAACGCTTATATTTGGAACACTTCCAACTATGATTGTCCGCGCCAAACCTTAAAGCGTCTCGCGGTGCCAATTTTGATTGGGAGCGTTATCATAGCAACGCGAATCAACAAGTAACAATTTCTTTTCTTTTTTGCGCGGACAATCAGGTTGGATGCGCCGTATATATTAGGCGACGTGCATTTATTTAGTAAATTGTTAATTTAGTAAAAATAATTTAATTTTGTTAACATTGAACTTGGCGTCAACGTTTTCGCCTACGCTCTGTCATTTTTTGACATTCGTGTCAATTAAAATTTTCGACAACTAAATCCAAAAAACGCCATCTAATCATGTTAATCATTATAAATACTGACCGACTCAAGTCAAAATCAGTACGTCGATTCAAAACAGTACACACTAACGTTACGTGTTAACGTGCAATAATTCACAAAACAAGAAAAGTTGACGAAATACGTAAATTTGTTGACAACATCAACTCTATCCGAATTTTCCAATGATCATAGAAAATTCCATGACCTACATTTTCGGACGACCTTGTTACCTTTTTTCTCTGAAAATTAAAAAAAAAATATGATTTTTTATCCCATTTTGCTCACGTTTTAGCACATATATTAACAAACGCCTTCACAGTAAATGCAAAAAAGGCAAATGCAGATGGAATCCGGGCAAAGGATTAACATCGCATAATCACTGCTAGTTAACGCGACAGATTCCCATTGTTATATGTTCCCTAAACACACTCTTTTTTTTAAACGAATTTCCTTTCTATTTAGCTTCATGATTTAATCATGAACAATCATGAACGAAAACAAAAATGACATAATTTTATAAAGAATGATTATTATTTTGTCATAAGCACGAAAAATAATGTAAGTCAGTTATTCAAATTGATGGGGATAAGGTGTCCACGGGTTAATTAACGGAAATTGAAGTCCCTCCTAGTTGACAGCATTTATTAGGATTGAAATTCTGGGATTTATTTGGGACTTAAAGACCGGCCAATATTGTCGTTTACAAAAATTTTTATTATTTTAAAATTATTTAAGCTAATTGTTTCTATAAGAGGGGTCGCCAGGTAAGGGACGGTTTCCTGTTTTGAAAAAGCGTCCCTTTCTTGGCGCCTGGCCCCTACTTGGCGCACTCAGAGTTTTTGTCTCATAGGCTTGTCCATAGTCTACCAATAAGATGCTTCAAATTTTTATTCGGGGGTATTTTTTTTCGNAAAGAATGATTATTATTTTGTCATAAGCACGAAAAATAATGTAAGTCAGTTATTGAAATTGATGGGGATAAGGTGTCCACGGGTTAATTAACGGAAATTGAAGTCCCTCCTAGTTGACATCATTTATTAGGATTGAAATTCTGGGATTTATTTGGGACTTAAACACCGGCCAATATTGTCGTTTACCAAAATTTTTATTATTTTTCGAAATTATTTAAGGACCGGCCAGTCCCTTTGTTTACAAAAAGAACGTTGGGTAAAAATATTATAAAATCCGTTCTACAGTTTGTACACAACAGGACTGACCGGTCCTTAAGCTAATTGTTTTTATTTTATCTTTTTTAATTAATTAAATTTTTTTGGTAATAAAATTTAATTTTTTTTTAGTTTAAAAATTGATCGCAAGATTGTGCCGCATACTTTTTTTGTGAAGCATAGGGGTTAAAATAAAATTAGGATGGGATTTTTCACGTCAAAAAACGCACGAATTTCTGCTGTCATAATCAATTTTTTTAAGTTTCATTTCTATTTAAATGTGGACATTTGAGATGCGGCATGTGATGTCTCTTACCACACCCGATACTTAATCACCCCCATCAATCAATGCATGTGGCTGCAGTAAATATTTAAGATTGTGTATATATGTATATATACGCAATTGAATGAAAAATTGTTTTTGCTGTTAACTTCCGTACATACAATTGTGCCATTTAAAGCATTTTCGTACTGTTTTTCGCTGTATTTCCGTTTAATTGTATCAAATGACATAATTGTACTATGACGGGTTAAATATTCTTTTTGGAATGTCTTATGAAACAATATTTCTCACGTTTTTTAGTAAAACCATTGAAGATCTCTTTTATCCAGTAAGAGAACCTAATCCAGTAAATCCTAAACATAAATTTTCCAATTCACTACTTTCTCCTAATTACGTTCTAAAAATACCAGTTTTTATCGAAAATTGTTTAATTTTTTCGTGTGATACTCAGGAAAGGAAAAGTAAGCTAGAATCATAAATTTTAATAAAAAATCAAATTTATCACGTGACAGCGTGAACTTGAGTCAAAACTGAATTAAGCTACTATAATCCACTTTTTAATTCTACGTCGAATCATAATTGATTGTTATTCGAAAAGCAAAACAATTTTGGGTGATGGCTTATTTGTGCTTCCCCCAGTGAAACGAAAAAGTGATCGTTGACTTTGAAAATTTGCACAAATTTTCATTGCAATCGAACCTCAAAACGCTCGAAAAATAATATTTGAAAAACGCGCTTTTAAGTAAATGTAAGCGTGGTGGCTGCAAATGGGTGTCGAGGAAAGCACTGATGTCGAAAAACACCTGTCAATAGCTCAAACACAGAAAAACACCCAATGAATATATAAGATATATATATATATTAATATATAATACGACTTAATATTCATTTAACAACACCTCCTAACACCCGTAACATACAGCTAATCGAAACATAAACGTTTTCTTTTTCTTTCTTTTCAACATTTTAAGTCTTCTCGGGAACATCTTTAATTTGAAACATTTAAGATGTTTGAACATGAATGAAACCGATTAATGGAAAACCTGGGTTATTTTTTAAAAAATCTTTTTTGAAAGGAACCTAATTCCGTCTCACCCCCAATGCATGTATTTTTTTGTTCGCATGGTTCCATTAACACACGATGTTTTTTTTCTGGTCACGAATTGTTTCAAACAATCGTTGGAAAATCATGTTAGATAACCAAAACTCGCGATTTTTGTGGGCAACAAGATTTTTATGCGGTATCCAGAATTTTGAAGAGCCCAAGTTCCAGCCCTAACTTAAGTTTTTTTTTTTCGCATTGAAAATTATCTAAAATATTTCGAGGGATAGCCTTGTAGGCCAACTTTAGGCATATGTAAGTTCCATTGGCCAACGTTAGGCATATGTTAGTTCCGCAAATTATGCGTTTTTTGTTGTCAACTCGATTTTTTTGATTTATAAAATTTCTAAATTCCGGTTTAAAATATGTGTTCGTCTATAAAAATCCACTCAAAACTCTGTTATCAGTAAACTCAAAATGTTTTACACGTTTTTTTTCTTTTCAATTGTGCACAAAAACATGTCAATAAGCTTTTAAGGGTGTACACACTAGGTTTCTCAAATCAGTTCATGTTTTGCCCAGAAGATGTAAATATTTAAGAATTTTAAGAAGGATTTTTTTTTTGTTTATCGACAACAGATATTTGGTTGGGCGGCTGAAATGGTCGTAATCATGAACAAGTTTGAAACGGAATTTATTCATGAAAAAAAAAATGCAAATAGAAAGATGTTCCTTCCCCACCCCTTAAAAAAGTCCACGAAACTTCCCCTCCCCTAAAATGATAATTGTATATAACAATCGAAACTATCTCAATCGTCCCGTTGGGAAGAAGGATGGGAATTAAAATTAAAAATTTCTTAGGTAAAATAGTTTTATTTAAAATATGTGGCACATTTTTAAAGTCAAAGTTATGCTTCAAACTAAGAGGCCAAGCGATGTTTTAATAATCCAATAAATATTTAAGCAAAAATAATTTAAAACCTTCTGTTATAAGCAAAATTGACCGTATCTAATAATTCCAATAAATATATCACTTCACCGGTTGAGTGTCATGAAAAGCGTTTTTAGTATATCGTGTTGGCATATTTTAAGATAATATAAAGACCAATTTTTCCCTTTTATTTGAAACTGGGGTGCCCCTCCCTTTTTCTCTCTTTATAAATACCGCATTAATAAAGAGCGGAGAAAGAAGGGCACCCCAGTTGAAAATAAAAAAGAAAAAAAAAATAGGTCTTAATAAAATATGCCGACACGGTATACTAGAAACGCTCAGCCAATTTTCATGAAACTCAACCGGTAGTTTTATAAATTCGTGAAATTATTAGACACGGCCTGTTTTGTTGTTATGACACCGTTTGGACCGAAACACGAGATTAAAACTTGTGAGCCTAAGTCCTAGATATTAAAAAAAATGATTATTAACGATATGTTTATGTCAAAAGTCCACAAATCTATTTTTCGAAAAATTAATAGATCGTACAATTTTAAATCCCGAAAAGGAATCGAACACATACGACTGAATGATGAGAACAACAAAATCAATGTTAAAAACATTTTAACAAAAAAAAATGTTAAAAAGTGACGCAGACTGACTAGGATGGGATCTAGTGGATCAGACTGCTGGCGGAATTTTGTCTCCGGCCAACAACAACAACAACAACAACAACTACTACATGAACAACAACAAGTTCAACAACTGTACATAGCGCTATAAAAAAATTGCAGCCAGCAAGAAAGGGAAATTATAAATTAAATTTTGTCGTTTACTAACCATTTGGAGAATGGCCAAACATTTCAAGACAAAGTTATTGTAAAGTGATCATTTGGGATTTTTTGTGTTATAATAATGGTTTAATTTTTTGACGATCAATTGGTAACTGTGGTCAATTTGCTCTTCCATCAAGCAATATAGTATAAAAAATATGAAAATTTGTTCTATTCAAATCTAAAATGTAATATTTTTTTGCGTAGGCCGCGTCGCTTTCAGCATGCGAAGCCGGTAGAATCCTTGGATAACATTTTTATTGGACTGACGAAAATCGGGTGTTGAAAAAGGGCTAGGAAAATGTGTCAATTGATTATGGGTTAATAATGTGTAAATTGTTGACCATTAATGTAGTAAGTTGATCATTTTTTACAGTTAGTGTTTTATAAAACGCAGACGAGTCCAAATCGCCGTTCGTGTAGGTTTGAAAAATAAATGACTGGAATTATAAGCATTGGAACGATGCATTATTTGAATATTTCATTTCTATTACTACACTGTTTATATTCCAGTCATTTTTTTAACCTACACGAACGACGATTTCAACTCGTCAAGGTCTTATGACGAGGGGCAAATTGACCACACCCAAATTCGTTGTTTTTTAATTCTACTTTTTTTTCTTACTCGACAAATGGGAGAAAATTGCTCCCATCAGTGACCGGAAAGAGCGACCGGTAATTTCAAACAAAAAAGGACCAAAATCGCCCACTATCAAATAAACAGTCTCCATATAGTTTACAGTGTTATACAGTTATGTTTATCTATACCGTATGCTATATTTGTTTTAAAAATGGAAGCGTAAATTTGTTGTGGCCATACCGTGTGGTTTTATGTCCGACTTCGCGAGAAAAAAAAATTCGAAAAATTTTTCGAACAAAAAAAAAAGATTCGGAAGACTTGGGTGTGAAGTTAGACTTAGAAGAACTGCTTCACCAAGTCGATGCTGCTTGTCGCCGCTTTTCGATCGTGTAAAATATTATTTTTACTGTATAATAACTTATAAAGACTTTAGCAAATCAAATTCGTGTTTGACAAATTGTGTTTTGATTTTAAGGGCTTCGTTTATTTGTTTGGCTGTTTCATTTTTTTTTTTGGAAATTGATATCGACCACAAACAATTTCGAAATTTAACAAGTTCGACATTTTTTATGAAAAAAATGTGCTGTTTAACTCCAGTGCGTCACAGGTGTTCGTATAACCCGTAGGCGACACTGTGTGATGATCATCACACAAGCCCGTTATGGCCGTCATTGAAAGATACATATTTGTCCCGGAATTGAAGTCCAACTCTTTTGTTCTAACGAAACCGACCCATAATTGGGGTTTTGCCAAAAACCGACCCGGAATTGGAGTTTTTGACCCGAAATTGGAGCTCAAATTTTTTTTGATGAAAAAACCGTCCCAAAGATTGATACTTTTCTTCAAAACCGACCCGGAATTGAGGTACCATTATTGGCAAAGATTGGTGTACTCGAACAATAAATCGTCAGATGTCTCGAAAGTCATCTCAGGAAGATTTTTAAAAATATTTGAGAAAAAAAATTTATCTCTGATTTTGTTCCAAAATTTTCTCCATGACATTTTATTTGACCTTTCCATCAGCGATTTTTGATTTGAGGCCGTTTTGATGAGATATGAGAGAAAGTAGGCCGGTGTGGGAAGATTGTCACACAGTGACCTTCAACAGTTAAGATTTCGGAATTACAGGACTTCGTACAAGCTCTAACTTACCAGGTATTGTGTTGAATTTGGTATACTGGTGGTGTTTTTGGTGTAACCAAACGTCCTACCCATTTATCTCAACATAATTTTGTTAACAATTTTTGAACAATAAACGGGCCGAATACATGCAAATTGATGTCGTTTTTGTTGCTAACTCCCAGAGGGAAGTGCGTGTAAATAGGCACGCAACTTGTTTTGTCGTCGATTTAAGGCATATGGAGGCCCCATAGGGCAAAACGGGTTTTGCGGACCCCCCTCAACTTTTCGAGACAATTCGATTGACGGTGTTTTTTTGCGTAGGTTGGAGATTTCAAACAGCTCTCTAGGGGGCCCTGGTGGCCCAAATCAATTTCTGAATAGTCAGATTGACGTAGTTTGACGAGCTCTACAACTTGGCTTTACCAGTTTTTTGTGAATTTTCTGAGTGCGTTTTTATTTACACACATTTTCCCCCTACGGGTGCCCAAAAACTCCTTCCCCCTGAGAGCTAAAATCAAAATGGAAACTGAATTACGAGAATGACGCATAAAGGCCGTTTGTAGCTTTGACCGGAAATGCGTTAATAATTGGCTACAATCAACGTCATGACTGATTTTGATATACTTGTGCATAATTCGAATTGGAAAATTGAACTTTCAAGTTGTTGAACGCAATTCTTTAAACAATACATGTAGATTATGTAAATGTATGTTCCGTTTCATGTACAACTATTTACCTTCGTTGATATCTTTAGCATTTTGGACAGTTTTGATAACAAAAAGTCTCAACAAAAAAGCGCGTAAAACAGCGTAATAGGGGCCATAAATTATGGCCCATAATGTTCGCTTTTTAAACCAAAATTTGAACTGGTTTATCTTACATTAGACTGGGTCAACTCCACCAGGGCTCGGCCTGAACCCCACAATATTATTAATACACCCCCCATTTGCAGTTTTTTCAGCCTTTTTTCCCCATATGCCGTCTACCGATTATTACCCAAAGTTTATTTTATTGTCTGACGCGCGATTTTGTCCGCACATGTCTCGCGCAAGCTCTTACTGCATAAAGCTCTTACTGCATCAATTTGAGATGCACAGAACTCTAATACAAACTTTCTCGCTCGACTTTATGTCCTTAACGCTGCGAGCGAAAAAAATATTCTGGCCTAACTACATGGAATTTTTCACTTTTCTTTTCAAAGTTAATTAGGTAACATCCTTGCGTAACTTTAGGAAAAAGAAATATGCGTTGATTGGCCAATAGTCGACGAGTATTAGACGCTCACTGCAGTACGAACTCGCATGAGACATGTGCGGACAAAATCGCGCGTCAGACAATAAAACAAACTTTGGGTAATAATCGGTACGCCCTGCACAGTTATCGGTTAGGTTTTTTTTGTGAAACCTGCTTGATAATTGCTTAGGAGGTTATTTGTTCTTATTCCACCATTGGTGGATACGGTAGAATTGAACAAATCGAAAATTTAAAATTTGACCTTGAAACAACGTGACCTTGACCTCGTGCTATGTTAAATTATACTTAATCTACCAGTTTAGACCTCAAACTCCAATTTGCGCCTTTTTGCGACCTATAGAAGAAGTGGTCTAGAAAAAAATCGTTCTTTTGCGTAGGTTGGACATTCCAAAGAGCTCTCTAGGGGGCCCTAGTTGTCAAAATCAAATTCTGAATAGTTAGATCAACATAGTTTGGCGGCCTCTACAACTTTACCAGTTTTTATATGTACCATTGCCGACACGTCATTTATTAATATTTGATATTTGCCGATGTGAATAGTTGAACGTGCAACTTTGAACAACAATCCGTGTATTTAAATTACATGTAATAATCCCGTGAATCCTTAAAATCAGTTTTTTCGATTAACTTTGGCACAAGGAGACTTTGGCCAGATATTTAATCATTAAAAACGTGTTCGCATTCCTAAATTGATTTCTGACATTGACGCAAAATGTTTCAGTGGTTAGGAGTGATTTTGAACATAACTTTTGGCACGCCCTAGACCTTCAAATTCTATTGAATTTTTTTATGTACGTTTGATTCGAAAGAAGTTGCAACAGATTTAAAATAACACTAGGGTTCATTAAATTCGAAATCACCACGTGCATATGGTGCTTATGTTTCGACAAGAAAATGATAACGCGAAAATTTATAGACAAGGACGCAGTGCGTAGGCGTTTTTAAGAATAAAAAAAAAATACACCGCAAATACAGGCTGCCCACTTTCAAAATTTCAGTCAAAAATTGGCCAATATAATAATCGACATAGTTTTAAATCTTGCGCGAGTTTTTAAAAATGAAATTTTGAAAGTGGGCAGCCTGTATAAGAATCTATCGTGAATTTCTATCTTATCCAAAAGGTGAAGATAACAACGTTGATTAATCATTTCACGAGACAAAGTAATTGCAACTCTCATAAATTATAGACCATTTGAGTAGCCCTCTTTTTATTATCCTGAGCATACGTGAAACTCCAATTATAGGCTATATTTAAATGATAAGGGTCTGTACTAAAGACTATATCGCTAAAAATTTGAAATCTGTCATTTAAGTTTAAAAAAACGAATTATCTTTTAAGAAGGTCGATCTATCTCGGTAAATTAATCCCATCCTAAAACTTTATTCTTTCATCTAATTCTCCGTTGAAAATGAAAATATAACGCTAATTTTCCTCGGTACCCCAGACATAACAGTACCTAGTATTGGAAAAGTTGTCCAAGGGACGAAATTTCCCAACGCAAGCGTTGGCCAACATTCCCAACGAATTTTTGCTCCAACGAGTTGGGTAGAAAATTTTCATTTATTATTTTCAGTTTAGCCCTACAGTTAGGCAACTGCAGCATGGTTTTGATGCGGGATAAAAAATCTCGTGCGCAAAAACTAAATGCGCGCGTGGTTGATGTATGACAGAATATTTAGCGCGCAAAAATAAAATGCGCGCGAGATTGCTGTGGGACGGAAAATCTCGCGCACGAAAATAAAATGCGCGCGATATCAGTGCGCGCGAGATTGATGTGAGGTGGAAAATTTCGTGCGCAAAAATGCGCGCGAGATTGTGGTCCATCATGGTCCATGCTTAATGTAGGTTAAGTCACTGAGTCAAAGTTGTTTTTTGAGACAATATTTTAGTCCTAGACTTTGCTTCTAAAAAGTCGGTCATTGGTTCCACTTTTTTCCTTATTATTCAAAAATTATGCCGAGTGACACATAATATCTAATGTAAGTTGCATTAGAAAAAAATACCTCTAACGTCTAAAATTATGTTAAGCAGTACAAAAAACCGATCATTTGGTGATTTATGCAATACATTTGCAAATTTATTTTCCTTAAATATTAGAAAACACGATCATTGCTCTTGATTATAACTTCAAAAAAATGAACTTTTGCATTTTTAGCAGTTTGAACTTTTCAAGATTAGTGTTCAGTTTATTTAGAATTTTAATTAAAAAACCTATTCGGAGAGACATCAGTATTTTTTGAAAAAACGCTTATACCGGTTGAGTTTCTTGAAAATCGGCCGAACGTTTCTAGTAAACCGTATTGGCATATTTTAAGATGATATAAAGATCAATCTTCCCTTTTTATTTGGAACTGGGGTGCCCCTCCATTCTACCCCTTTTTATAAATGTCGCATTTATAAAGCAGGAAAAAGGAGGGTACCACAATTCAAAATAAAAAGGGGAAAATTGGTCTTTATAACATCGATTAAGGCTGAATTTGGGTCGCAATTGGCGAAATAAAAAAGGAGGTGGCCATGGAAGAGTTCATCTCATTTTACATTGACGTGATTGGTTAGAAAAGAACCAAATTAAATGTTCGCGTATTGAAAAATACGTCTACCTCTTCCAAGGTCGCCTCATTTTTTTATTTCGCCAATTGCGACCCAAATTCAGCCTTAATCGACTTTATCATCTTAAAATATGCCGACATGGTATACTAGAAACGCTCGGTCGATTTTCATGAAACTCAACCGGTATAACTGTTTTGGGCAAGCATAGGTCTAACATTGCGGCTTTAATGATGTGTTACAAAATAAACTCCAACTTGAGTCCTAAGGGTAGTGTACGTAACGATAGATAACATTACCCCATCAAGTGACTACCGATTTTGTAAGTCCCCCAGTATTTGACATGTCATAAGGTCATTAAATGGCCATTATTGTAAACGTACTGTCTCCAATGACTATGTTCAATATGATGTCTAGTTACGGAAGGCTTCATAATCTGTCAGTCTCTTTTTTTTCCAATGATAACAAACAAACATCATGTTGTACAAATTACTTTCCAGAAACTTTCATTTTGTGTAACCTGTGGTGCAACGTTTCGAGGCGAAGAAGTTTATTAAATTAAGTGGCTAGTCGTTTATTAGTGTGGTCGAACACGATTCCCAAACACTAATTGCAATGTCAATACGAGGGACTTAAATCAAGCATTAAGATGGCAAAACGATAATTATTAATAACATCCAATATTTACAAAAAAAAGTTCAGTCTCTTATGCTTGCCAAATTTAGTTCAGTTTTTTTTTACAAATTAGGTTTCTGTCAAAGCCGAATTTTATATTTTCTGTCTCAAACCAAAGCCAGGGATTATCAAATTAGGGTTCAAATTTGGTTTAGCTTAGCTTACCTAAACTGAGCCGAAATTTAGTTTTGACTTGCGTAAGCGTAGCTTACCTAAGCCGAAAAATGATTTAGTTTAGCTAAGTTTGGCTCACCTAAGCCAAAAAAATGGTATGGCCTAGCTTAGTTCACATCATCCAAAAAACTTTTTTGGCTTAGCTTAGCTCAAAAATGCCAAAAAATTTGTTTGGCTTAGCTCAGCTTAGCTCACATAAGCCAAAAACTGATTTGACCTAGCTCAGCATATCTAAGGAAAAATGGTTTGCTTTAGCTTGATTTATCTTTCCTGAGCCAAAATCTAATTTTACTTAGCTAACCTGAGCCGGAGTCGAATATAGGTAAGCCATGGCTTATGTGAGCGGCTTACCGAGGCCTGACCAAAGCTGTAATCACCACTCTAATCATAGCGGAAATTATAATTTAAAATTATCATATTTATCAATATTTATTAAAACAAGCCCAAGTTGTATTTCATTCTAATGTCTTGAAAATTACGGGATTATACCCTAATTTTTATTATGGAAAAAATCAATGTTTATTTTATAACCACATAAAATTTACCAAACTAAAAATTAAAATAAGAAATAATAAAGAAATTTGAAGGCTTATATTATTTTTGAATTTTATTTGGACTGTGACTTTTACACTTTGACGGGCTAAGTCACAAAAACCGCGTTTTGGCAATTTTCAACCATGACGATTAAATGCATTATAATATTTTTAATAGACGTTTATTTTCTCCTACATGTACACAATCTACATGAAAAGATAAATGTTAATTCTAAAATGCTGACGTTGTGCGAGATCTGACGTTGCGGTTCCCTGAAATTGCCGTAACGGTGAAACGGCGTTAAGAATCGGCGGCAAAAAGTTTTCTAAACATTTCTTGGCTTTTCGTGATTTTCAAGGATATCTGAATGTTCTCTGAAAGTTATAACCAAGTTTTTTTTATTCTCAAAGTTCACAAATTTTTTCTACCTACCAAAAATCTTGTTGATGTGGCGAAGCTAGGGTCAGCAAGGTCGAAATGAAGATTTATCGAGAAAAGCAAAAATTCGATTTTTGTTTGATGACCCTAAGCGGATTCAAAAATTTCGTGAACTCGCCTGAATTAGCCGACACGTAGAGTTAGTAAGTGTGTAGTTACTGTGTAGTTTTTATTAAGTTTTTGAAGATATTTCGGTTAAAAACAATTGACAAATTCTCAATTATTTACACCGCCTGCGCAGTTATCGACTACGGTACAAAATAAGAAAAAGCGAGAAGCACGTTATTTGGGCATCAGGCGACTGGTGTGCTGTCGACTGGAAAATGGTACATGCTCATGAAAAGTACCTATCGATACTGGTGTGAGAAAAAAAGTGTCACCGAGCAAATTTCGGGCTTGGTGACAAACTGACGACCCACACCAGCATGGCTCGACAAAAGTTACTGTTTCTCAGTTCTAGATGGCGGGCACCACGTGCAGGTTGTTTTTTGCGAAACCTGACGGATAAGTGCGTATGCGGTGCAACCCGCATAGCTCTGTGAACTAAAATTGCACGCGGAAGAAGAGAAAGGGCTACATAAAAATAGTTCATTTTTGTTTTTGATTGTTTTGGGAACGAGTCGGTACGAACGGGTGCCAAACGATAATTTTCTGCCCCGACCTATCGTACTTGTACACGTTGAACGGTTAGAGTCGGTGCTTTCTACACGCCTTCGTCAATCTAAGTACTCCAGGTGGGTTTTTGATTCATTTTTAATTTGGCACGTCGAGACGTTTATTGATCGCAACGAATTAATGGAACTAAATTCACCCAACGAGAGGTCTGCCGTGCTTTGTCAAAATAATTTAATCAAAATCAGAACTATAAATAAATTTTCAACTTTTTTAGAAAGTAAAAAAATGACATTTGGACGCGTTTTCGTATTAATCGTTGTTTTTTTGCTGAATGGTTTGAAGATAAATAGTTCTGCTTATACTTGATTGGATTTAGTTATGGGCCAAAGCTTATGAGAAGGGTTTCCCTCCCATCATGGGAGTCCCATGAGCAAAATCTGGAACTTGGGCAAAATTTTCTCACGTAACTTTTTAAAAGTTGCTAATAGCAAGTCAAAAAAAAAGAACATTGCTCACTGTCAAAAAAGAAACCTATTTTTAAAATCTTTGCCAAAGTTACAAATATTGTCCGAGTGAAGGAGGACCTTTGGCAAAATCTGGAACTCGAGCAAAAGGGGAACTTGAGCATAATCTAGAACTTGGGCAAAGATTGTTAGAAATTGGAAAGCCCAAATGTCGCTAAAATTCAACTTTGCCCAAGTTCCAGATTTTTCCTGTGTGCCTCTGTGCAGTTATCGCGCAGATATTTTTTCTCCAGAAAACATCGTGTTACGTAATATTGACTATATAACTGCGTAGTGGTTAGCATATAAAAACTAAAGTCTCTTTGAAATTTTTGCTCAAGTCTAGCTTGTGTAAATAAAAAAAAACACAAACTGTGAATGTTCATTAACTCATTTTTAAGTTTCAGTAGATTCCGTAAAATTATTAGTCTGGAGAAAATCTCCTTAAGCCACACGATTAACTCTATGTTGGTTTAAGAAGCTAGAAAATCCTCGAGATTATTACATGCGTTGACAAAATAAATGCAGCAAAACATGGTATTAATATTTTTTAGAAGTTTCATTTAGATGGGGTCCAAGTGGACGGTGAAAAACGCCCGTGTTATCATTATTTGTATTGACTGATAGTACTTGAGTAAAATGGGTATTTATACAACACTTTTTCTTTATTTTTTTGCAAAGATAATGGAAAATAGCCAAGTGATTACTTAAGATTTATTTTTGTTTGAATCTTAATAATACAAATAAGGATGAAATCATATCATAATTGGAGGTTCACTTTGGAACAAGTTCAATTTGGAACAATTAAACGCATTAATAGCAATTATTTAAAATAACTCTCGAGAGGATTGTTCGAAAAATACTTGAAGAAAAAAACTCAAAAAATCTACATCGGCCCTTCGAACAAAACTTTCGTTGCGATATGAGTTTGAACTCATTACTGTATCTAGTCCCGTATGTGACGCACTAATGACTCATGGTCCATGAGTGACATCAGTCAAAGGACAGTTTTTTTTGAAACTTACTTTATAAAGACTGTATTTAGAATCTTGAAACTTTATATTCGAAAAGCTTGCTATTGTACAGTGCGTTCGACATGAATTTCCGCTGTACTAAGCACGTATTTTTTTTTTATCTTATTTCTAGATGGTTATTTCCCGATTTTTGATTCGATTTGTTTTTTCGATCTACAAATTTGGTTAAAATATGTGCTTGGCACCAGGGCTTGGCAAGAAGGGCTTGGCTTAGCTTGGCTTAACTGGCTTGTCTTGGCTTGGCTTAAGTTAAGCCAAGACAAGCCAGGAAAATTTATTGACTTCATTAAGCCAAGACAAGCCAAGCCAATCAAATTGAGCCAAGCTTAGCCAAGCCAGTTGCGAGAAAAAAAACAACTTAAGCTAAGCCAACACAAGCCAAGCAAGATAACTGATTATGCCGAGCCCTGCTTTGCACACCGGAAATTTATGGCGAACGCTCTGTACAAATTTTATATTTTAAGTACTTGTGATCAATGACAAAGGGGCTGTATTACCATACCTTGTTTATTGTACGTTTACAGGGGGTTTTACAGTTAAAAGCGTTTAACAAATGTCGTTTTTGATGTTGACAAATCTAGAATAAAGTGTAAACTATTCGCCGGTTTCGATTTGAAGGATGTTTGAGTTTGAGCAGTTTTGTACCAGATAAGTTAATGAATAGCCATTTCATAACACCTCTAAAATCATTATTTCGTGTACGTGTTGGTTTAGCGTCGATTTTCAATTGCAGAAAAATACAGATAAACGGAAACAACTTCATTACAAAACGTACTTTAANACATTGTGACGATCGTCACAAAACGGCCTATTCGCCTTATATCTCATGAAAACGGGTTCAAATCAAAAATCGCTGATAGACGGGTCAAACCAAATTCCATGGAGAAAATTTTGGAACAAAAATTGGAAATTTTTTTTTCTCAAAATTTTTTCAAAAATCTTCCTGAGATGACTTTGGAGACATCTGGTTAATTTTTTATTAGTCTATTTGGATTCAGCATGTTTGAACACCCCACAAAACACTTTTTGCGACGAATTTTTTACTTTAAAAACAGTCACAACGGGGTTTTGTGACGATCGTCACAATGTGACACCTACGGGTTATGAGAACACCTGTGACTCGTGAGAGTTAAAGTGTAAAATAAAAAAATAATCAGGTCAACAGTATTGATGAACTAATTCCTGACCACCAGTAGCGCTGACTGAGAGCGTTAGTATGCCCAAATTTGGGCAACATGGGCCTCTTTAATTCAACGCCACAAGAAATTAACGATTTTAGAAATTCCGATTCTTTTATTCTACTCCTCAAATTATCTTTTCCAGGTTTTGCTTGTTCAAGTTTTCCGTTTAGTGCTCAAATAAATCATGTTTTTTGAGTGTGTACGGTAACGAATTTATGTGTGACGCCTAAGAGTCCCTTGAATTATATTTCAAAGTTCGTTAACGCATAATTAACAACAGCTGAACGTCTGAGTTTACCGCTAAATCGCGCAGAAAGTGTATCAACTCAAAGATTCGAATTAACTCTTAAGGAGCATCAAGAGGCTTTTTTAGCATTTAATTTTCACGCGATATTATTAAAAAGAGCGTCTGTAACTGAATTACAAGCGCGCCTATTGGCTCATGCTTTTTTATAGGCGCCTCCTATTGGTTAGCGTCCTTTAGCCACGCAAACAACTCACCGCGCTGCTTGTAATGTGCGTTTATATACTAGAACACTAAATTTTGAGATTTTTGACCGTTTTTATTGATATAAAGTTCCGAAGAAAATGAAACGTTGGTGCACCGTGGTGACAATTTGAGGCTAATAGCCTATGACTCATAGTATATAAGCTATAAATTATGGCCCATAATAAGGCTCAGAAATATTGACGACTAGGCTTGTGGCACTAGCAAAAACCAAAAATGTAACCGATTTTTTTGAACATTTTAGATCAACCTAAATTGTCGAAGATTTCGTCAATCTTTGACACGTTTTCAGACTAATTTATTCATTATGTCAGACGCCCAGATGGTTTTTTAAATAACCCAAACAGAATCAAATTAAATTTACGCAATATGTCGGATGAGAATTTATGATTGTGCAACTGACATTATGGGTAAGGGGACGCTAAGTAAGGGTGGGTGGGCGCTAAGTAAGAGCAGGATTCATTTCGTAAAAAAATCGAGGACAATTGAGGACATGTTGTTTGATGCAAATGTAGAGAAAAAAGTTATCAAAACTTGACTTGAGGAAAAACAAAATGTAAAACTGTCAAGTCAACTAAGCTCCATCAAATGACAAAAACAAGGGAGCCATTTTGTAAACGAATGTCCGAGCAGGTCACCAAAGTCTAAACCTGTCGCATTCACTAAATACATTACTTCTTAAACGTTTTATGATTGGTTTTCCTTTTCGGTTCATACGATTACAGTGCAGTACTATACACTACAGTATTTTAGCGCAATTAGTGTATTTTTTTGGCCAATTTCTATACTACTAATGCTCAAAAAGGAACAGCACGATGTCGACACGATTTTGTTCTAATTCATATATCCCATAACAGCAAGTTTAGGTGTGTCATCTTCACGGCACCCGTTATGATAACAGCTCGCACGCTGGCTTGCAATTTACGTAGATTTTTTTTTTCGACCAAAAACAGATTCATATTTGGTGATAAATTGACACTCACACTTGGTTTGATTAATTACATGGCAAATGATTAAACTAGTGGCTTCAATTTTTATACTTCCAAGTTTGAAATTCTAAAACTAATAAAATGTTTATTATATACTAATGGCCGAAAAAATCAAAATAATTTAATCGAAAGTTGCTTTATCAGTAGCATCAATAAAATTTCGATGTTTCGAACGCTGATCATGAACATTAAAGCCAAATATCTGTAATTTTGGCAACATAAACGTGTCTTCTAAATTTTTGTTAAAAACGGAATATGCTGCTGGATACTGAAGTCATTTTTTCGGCTTTCATATTTTTTTTACATTAGAGAAAAAAAAATAAGCCATGACCACCAAATTTTTTAATCGTGGACACAAAAATGGGCCAATTTGAGGCCTTTAATCAAATTTATCACGTGACTCGTTGAACTTGGCCTTGATTTTCCAAAAATATTAAAAGCTAACTTTTCGAGACGAACATTTTGACCAAAACAGTTTTTTTCGAAAGAATTTGATAGTCATGGCTTATTTTTTTTCTCTTATTTTTTCGGCAATTTGCGGTTTTGAAGATATAAAAACTGGGACAAAAGGAAATCGGAACATGTACCCAGTTCCAAAAACGACCGGTTTCTTCATAAAAATTGCTAACCAGGCTTAAAAAAGACAAACCATGTCAGATATTTGGGAGTGCCTATTTTGGTACATGCGATCTTTCGGTACCAAAGCTTCAATTCGCAATGAAACGTTCATTTGGTACTAAAGCTTCTTTTGGTACTAAAACGTCTTTTGGTGCAAAAGCTTTTTTGATAGCAATGCTTCTTTTGGAACTTGATCAGTACCAATCGAAGTTTTAGTTCCGGTAGAAGTTTCAGTACCAAAGGAAGTCTTACTAATAAAAGAAAATTTAGAACCAAAAAAAGTTTTAGTACTAAAAAACCTTTTAGTACCAATTGAAGCTTCGATACCAAATCATCGTGATTACCAAAAGAGACGCTCGCTAAAGATTGTCTGTACTTGCTTAACTCCCAGGAGGAAGTGCGTGTAAATAGACACGCAACTTGTTTTTCGTCGATTTAAGGCATATGGAGGCCCCGTAGGGCAAAACGGGTATTGGTGACCCCCCCTCAACTTTTCGAGAAAATTCGATTGAATTTTTTGCGTAGGTATGAGATTTCAAACACCTGTCTAGGGGGCCCTGGTGGCCTAAATCAATTTCTGAATAATCAGTTAAGGATAGTTCGACGTAGTTTGACGAGCTCTACAATTTGGCTTTTTCAGTTTTTTTTGAATTATTGCGATTTATTGTGAATTTTTTAAGTGCGTGTTTATATACAGGGGGTAGGCCTACCTTCTGTACACGCATTTTCCCCCTACGGGTTCCAAAAAACTCCTTCCCCCTGAGAGTTAAAATAAAAATATTCATAGTTCAGTATAAAACATACTAATTTGCATATTATTAAAATGCAAAAGCAACAAATTTCTGTATTAGACAATTTCGGGGAGTTACACGTTTTGGAATCGATATGATTCTGAAACTTCTTAAATGAGAATATTCCGTTTATCAAAATATTTATACGATCATAAAGTATGTTAGGCGTTAAAATATTCTCGCTGTAAAAGTAAAAAACGATCACAATTCAAATTGAATGTGTTAATTCGACTTCCTTGTTCTTTTACGGTAATCATTTATCCAATTTGTTAACACGTCGACCATAAAAACATTAGGATCATTGACGATTGCCATAAATTCAAGAAACTAAAAAGGCAGTCTCAAAAAAAACCACAAGGTGCGCTATTTATGAAAAAGTTTTATTAAGCAAAAACGCCTACAAAGTGCGCGCTTAACATTGTTAACAAGATTGTTAACTAAGTTGAGTAGTGCGTAGGCGGAAAAGATTGAAAACGTACAAAAAATGTTAACTTACTTCAATATGGACGGGTTTTTTTTCCAAAATCGACCAAAAATGTTAACTTACCGGAAGATTGTTAACTTACTTAGTGTTAACTTACTAAGGTACTATGTGGTGTAGCTAAAAAATAATCCTATTTTTGCATACGAGGCTCACTGACGCGTAAGTTAACAATCTTCCGGTAAGTTAACATTTTTGGTCGATTTTGGAAAAAAAAGCCCGTCCATATTGAAGTAAGTTAATATTTTTTGTACGTTTTCAATCTTTTCCGCCTACGCACTACTCAACTAAGTTAACAATCTTGTTAACAATGTTAAGCGCGCACCTTGTAGGCGTTTTTGCTTAATAAAATTTTTTCATCAATATCCTTTTGTTTTTTGTTTGAGACTGCGTTTTTAGTTTCTTGAATTTATGGCAATCGTCAATGATCCTAATATTTTTATGGTCGACGTAACCCATTTATGGTCATGACGTAACCCCTTTTTGTCTTCATCAAATTCACAACGAAAAATCTTGCCAGTTCGTCGCATTTATCTCAACGATAAAATCAATCAAAATTGACATTGGGAGTATGAGAGCGAAGATATTTATCGACGNAAGTTTGTAAACAACATGACTGACCGGTCCTTAAAGTGACCCGATATTATTTGTTTTTTTCACATGGTGCCGGTAAATGCAAGTTTCCGACAAGCGGGAAAATGTTATTCGCGGATACAAACTAACATGCCAAGTGGCCTGATAAACCCTCAGGTGGTCTGATAAACCCTCAGTGCGTGGGCGGGATTGCTGAAAAACTTTCTGGAAAAAAAGTGGCCTGATAAGCGCACGAGCGGGCAAAGTGGCCTGATAAAGGGGGGCCTGATAAACCCTCAAGCGGTGTATTAGGGGGAAGGAACACTAAAAAAAATCATATTACAATGTAATTCGCAATAATTCGTAAAAACTGGTAAAGACAAGTTGTAGAGCTCGTCAGACTACGTCGATCTGACTATTCAGAGATCGATTTGGGCCACACCCTAGTCTAGGGTCCCCTAGAGAGCTGTTTAAAATCTCCAACCTACGCAAAAAACGCCAATCGAATTTTCTCGAAAAGCTGAGGGGGTCACCAATACCCGTTTGGCCCTACGGGGCCTCCATATGCCTTAAATCGTCGAAAAAACACGTTGCGTGTCTAATTACACGCACTTTCCCCTTGGAGTTAACAAGATTCTAAACTTAGTTGAATAGTGCGTAGGCGGAAAAGATGGAAAACGTACAAAAATGTTAACTTCAATATGGACGAATTTTGTTCTCCAAAATCAACCAAAAATGTTAATTAAGCTGAAGATTGTTAACTTACTTAGTGTTAACTTACTAAGGTATGTGGTGTAATAAATAATCCTATTTTTTGCATGAAAGGCTCACTGACCCATTTTTGTCTTCATCAAATTCACAGCGAAAAATTTTGCCAGTTCGTCACATTTATCTCAACGATAAAATCAATCAAAATTGACATTGGGAGTATGAGAGCGAAGATGGTTATCGACGTAATATTTTACAGACGCAGTACGTAACCGAATTCTTTTCTCGCTCTTATCTGGGGAACAAAGCAGCGGAATTTAAAGATGTCTCAAGACAAATTATGATAGAAGCTAAGGATGAAAAATTTTACGGGTTTGTATTTGAGATAGGGTCAACTGAGGTGCATCTGAATTTTTAAAATCTTTATGGATCTGTAAATTAGCCGTATTTAGGGGGATTTTATATATCACGACTCGATATTCGCGACTCGATATTCGCGACTCAATACTAGCGACTCAATATTAGTGACCTGATATATTCGCGACTCGATACTCGCGAATGGATATTCGCAACTCGATACTCGCGACTTCATATTAGTGACTCGATATGTTCGCGACTCGATATTCGCGACTCGATATTCGCGACTCGATATTCGCGACTCAATACTCGCGACTCGATATTAGTGACCTGGTATATTCGCGACTCTATACTCGCGAATGGATACTCGCGACTCCCTCATTAGTGACTCGATATGTTCGCGACTCGATACTTGGGACTCGATATTCGCGACTCGATACTCGCGACTCGATATTCGCGACTCGATATTCGCGATTCGATATACGCGAGTTCTCCTCACTCGCCAAATTTAGGTTTTACGTAACGTGGTTTACGTAACGTTGAGCTATTGGACACGTTTGCGGAAGCAGAAGCGGTCGTTTCCACGCACAAGACTGTAATTACTCAACTAATGCCCTTGTTCATTAAACAGTCTTTCGACGAGTAAAAATTGTAAATCAGATTTGAAAACGATTAATAAGAGGGGCGGAATTATTAAAAGCACGATATGTGTAATGACACAGAATGTGATTAAAAGATTATCTTACGCCAAATGAGCACATTTCCAAATTGGACTCCGGTACCGAGTTAGTCACATAATACTTTCAATTAACTTGTCCTACTTAATGCGTCACCCGAGGTAAAACGCGCGTAGTTAAGCCCCCTTTTTCAACACCCACCTTGAAATTATAACCATTGTAACTAAATTAAGCTAATGTATAGCATTTACAGTAGGGTGGCCAGAATTTTCGACCTGAATCTGATCTGAAAGGGATTACATGTATTTTCGATTTGTCAAAACATGCACATCTACAGTGACATGAACATCTAGAGAGACATGCACACCCAAAGAGACATTGTTCGTCGCACTCACGGAAAATCTGACGAAAATTCCCCAAAAATACACTTCTTGGACGTTTTTTGGACACAAATCCTTAAATATATAAAATTATCACCCCGTTTTGAGCACAAATACAATAAAGAACATCTGGAGAGATTTTTTGAAGAAAGTGTTCGGAAAAGTGCATTTTCTAACACTTTTAACCAGTTAGTTTAAAACCAGTTTTTTAACACTTTTTCGACTAAAACGTATTACGATTTCCAATTATCTTACCAAATGCCCTACCCGATTATATTAACACAATTCAATAATCTTAACATTTTTCAGCAAAACAATTGTTGATATAACTGGTTAGGTGGTGTAGTTTTTCATCAAATATAACGGGCACCTTAAATCTTAAAGTTGGAGTGGTGACAATAGTGGGGAGCCGTATTACATTTTACCCTAAACTTGAGTAGAGACATTTTTTAAATTGAGTTGTGCTATTCTTCTGAAAGGCTTAGGACACTTTCCAATTTTTGCACCCGAGTTCTAAGTTTACCATTTTTTTTTGAAGGCGAGGAATCCGATCGAATTATTCACGGTTCGTATCATTTAAGCTCGATCAACTGTACTCTACACCTTGCTAGTCATTGGGCGATCTTATAACGTTCAACCGTTGAAAAAACGACTCCCCTGAAATTTTTTTATGTTAAAGTATTTATTGGACATGAATCATGTCACATGATGAAGTCCAACTATGTAACACTTTGAGAAATCCTAGAATTTGACCCGAAACCTTGTCTCGTAATTGAATTATATATACACCAGCTAATCATTTGAAAAACTAATTTTGTTCAAGAAAAGGTGTTATTTTATATTAAAATTGTTTTTTTTAGATTGTAAATTGTTACTTCGAATGGGTTGTGCGTAGGCTTTTCCCAAAAATCCCCAACCCAACGCCCCAACGCCCTTACGCTTCAACGCATATTTACAACACTGGTTCATAATAACAATTTTGTATTGCGCAATTCCCGCTCATTCTGATATCAGGCAGGTCTCTCATTGGATAATGACAATTTTGTATTGCGCAATTCTCCGCTCGTCCTGTTATCAGGCAGTTTTTTTTTTCATCTTTTTCCCATATTCCGCCTACGCCCTGCGCAGTTATCAGGCACCCTACGCAGTTATCAGGCGGTTTTATAGGTGCGAAACCCGCCTGATAACACCGCACCCGGTGTATTTAACATTAATAGTGTTATGTTACCTGGAGCACTCTTACGCTAGTTTATGAAGTATTAAAGCCTACGTATACTAATGTAAATATAGTCGCCGTGTCAACTATATGGAAAGACACTTTTTGAGACTGGCAAAAACCAAAGTAACCTCTTTACCATTTCTTGTTTTATAATTTTGCATTACACAGTAATTATTCAAAATTACACGTGTTATTTATTGGTCACTTTCAATGTCACAATTACAATCAAATCTACGATCGGCCACAGGATTGTCGCATGAAAAAAAATCTGGGTCCTCGAATATTCAAGGGTTACGAGAATGATTTCGTAATCTTTATTTTGTAGTATGAACAAGATTTTTGCCGGATGTCTATCGACTAATTCCCATTAATAAAGAAACAAATATGTGGGGCAAACGGGGACGAGTTAAACGTGTAGTAGTGTGGTACTAAAACTATTTCCATAATGCAAAGTCAGTCAGATAAAATTCGTATTTTGGGTGGGCTTCTATTAGTTACGTACACGAAGCATCAATTGGTACTGAATCTTTTATTGGTAATATGGGTTTGGTTTTGAAGCTTCTTTTGGTAAAAAAGGCTTCAATAGGTAGTAACAATACGACTAAACCTTCAATACCAAAAGAGCGTGCGTACCAAAACAAGCGCTATTCTTATCTGGAGACTCCTGTACAGAAATATTTAATACACCGGGTGCGCAGTTATCGGACGTCCAGTTATCGGACGGGTTTGTGCTGTTATCGGGCACCCTTTGCTGTTATCGGGCAGATTTTTCCATATTTTTGGATATATATGACCAAATTTCTCGCTCGTGCTGTTATCGGGCGTGTTTTTTTTTTGCATGCTTTTACCTTATTCCGCTTCCACCCTGAGCAGTTATCGGGCGCCCGATTAAGGTTATTTTGTCGCGACACCCGCCCGATAACTGCGCGCCCGTTGTAGTTAGCACTTTTTGTACATGGCCGGGTTAAGAATTTTTTCGTTAGGATTTGCAATTTAATATTTTGGCGTTTTACCAGAGTCACGCTTTTCGAAGAAGCTTTTTTAGTTCGTTAAAGTTGTTAAAGTGGACCCTGATGTTTTCAAAATATTGTGTTTTCACAGAAAACGATTCAAAACTGTGTTCACATTAACTTCCTGGTGCAATTGTTAATGTTCCAAGTTGACTTATTCATTTTTATCAGTTTTATGTTCGAACAGCAGCTTAAAAATTTCGCGTAGATTTAAGTTTTATTTTGAACTTTTAAAAGATTTCGTCATAAGTACAAAGAAAAAACGCGTATGTGAGAATAGCACCTGCCTCAACAAGTGTATATCCCTTGAAAACTAAAAAAAAAAACTAAAAAATGCTTTGTTATTCATTTTGGTTTTATTTTTTCGCCAATACATTGGCTGTGCCAGATATCGGGATTTTTAACCAATGGCTTTATCACAATCCCCCAGTGCTTTTCGGTTGGGAATCAGACAACTCACCAGAAACTTCGAGAATCGTTAAAAACTTCGGAAATCCTGATATGTATCAAATGAAGTGGTCTTCGGGGGCACAAATCAAAGACCGCATGTTCGTGTTTGGAGGAGAAACGCTATCTGGTGGTGAAAGTAAGTTTAATATTCATCAACTTCAGGCCCTTAAAAGGCACTACTACTTGAAAATGCGGGGTTAGGCCGTCCGTAATTATTCTAATTATCTAAATTATTAATCCAGAATCATGGGGCTGCTTTCATATTTTTCGGATTTTATTTGACAGGGTCAATTTTTTGTCTAACAACATATATTAACTCCCAGGGGTCACTTAGTCCAAATTTGGACTAGACGCCCTAAATCGACCGAAATTAATAGTAAACCGAGCTTGATCGAAAATCGCTGAAACAGGAGTCTAGTGAAATTTCATGAAAAAAAAAATAAAACAAAAAACGGAACTGATTTTTTTTTGAAAAACCCCAGAATTAGAAATTTGTCGAACGCGTTCAAAATCGGCGTTTTTCTATTTTTGCTTATTTCATCGTGAAAACATGTAAATATGAAAAAACCCTGAAACAAGTGTCGACTCATTTTTGAACCAATTTTTTATGGGGACTACCCCATATGGGTACCTAAATTTTCAAAAACGCTCAGATTCAGCTGTAATTTTGTTTTCTAGCGTATTTTGAGCCATAGAAATTATTTTTTAATCAAATTCAATTTGAAAGTTTGAAAACCGGTAACCGGATGTCCATTTATGTTTAATTTAAGTTTAATTTAAGTTTATAAAAAATCTTAAGGAATGTTTTTGGGCACTAGAGAAATTATTTTTTGTCTATTTTTTTCGGTCGTTTTATATACTAATAATTATATGTGTCATTTATGAATCATAGTTTTTACGGTTCGGGAGATTGTGGATTGCCAAGGTATTGTTTCTATAATGGCCAAATTTTCTGAATTTTTCAAAGGGTTATTATCGGACTTCAGAAGCTTTTTAATGATACAGTGAGATTCATATTTCATGAATATGTGCACAAATGGTCACTAGGTGTCTAATAGAAACCCGAGGAAGTATAAGATTTGTTTCGCACATTGATTTTTATGTGGACCTATATACATACAAAACAAATGTAAATATAAAAACAAATGAAAGTTATCGACACTGGTATTGCTCTGCCGTTTGCTATGGGCGGTGTTTCAGCAGTTACAATTGAAGACGAAATATTTATTTGTGGATCAACCTACGCGGGCCATGATCAAGACTGTACCAAATTTGACGGTCAAAGTTTCACATCGATGCCTAAGACCCGGAATGCTAGGCTTTTCAATTTTTTTTTTGTTAAGTTGAAAATATTAAGCACTGTTTCGTTATTAAGAATCCCGTTTTTTTTGCAGAAAATCTATCTTGCATAACTTCTCCAAAATACATGTTTTGAGAAGGACTTATCTTTCAATGGCTTCGTTTGCCAGAAAAGTTCTTCAATATTATACCATAGATAATTTTGGCTCACCTAGTGGCTTTAGCTTGAACAGGGATTGAAAGAACAATACTGTACCGTTTGGGGCGTCCAGACTGTGAGGGTGACGTGATAATAACGTTACAAATCATAGGAAAATTTCTCAAAGCCTGGCAGTCTGAGAGTCCCCATACGGTATATAAATTATATACACCACCTAACCATGTGAGATCACACATTTTTTTCCGAAAAAAGGTGTTATTTCATATGCAAATTGTTATCTCAAATGCAAACTGTTATCCCACATGGGTAGTGCGTAGGTTAAAACCCTGGAAAACCTGAACAAAAAAAAAAGTGTTATCTCAAATGCAAATAGGCTTTTTCTCTAATTTAAATTCCAAATTGACAGATAAAATGAGCAAATGTTTCATTTTGTACGCGTATCATGATATAAAACATTATAATGAACGAGAAAATTCTAAAAAATTGTTATTTTTCAAATGATGTTAAAAGAGAGTCGATGAAAATTGGAAGAAGTTGGTGTTGATTATTTCGCAAAAACAGTTTGTTGTACTTTTTATGTTATCAAACTCGAAAAAAGATTGGCAAATGGTTACGGATAAAATGGAAAAGGTTTCCAAAAGAGCTAAGGGGACGAGTGGAAAAGTTTGAAAAATAATGAGGTGCAAATAGTGGCGGACCTGGCGTGATTTTTTTTTTTTTTGCAAGACTTTGAGCGAACGCCGAACATTTTAGCCATTTAGCCGAACATTTAACATTAACATGAAAGTTGCAATGTCCTTTGGGAGTTAATTTGTTTTCAGAACTGATAAAAAATGAATCAAATATCCAAAAAAGTGTTATTTCAATTGCAAACTGTTATTTCACANCAAAAAAAAATATTTGCCAAATTGTTCAAAAAAGCTTGGATTAACCAAACAAAAATAACTCCTTGAGACACCAATTCCGTCGAAATGTTCTCTGGCATTAATCGTCGTGATGCGTGGCGCCTAGTACAGGCTATGCCCACAGAAAAGCGACTTTTTAGCGCCGTTAGTGTTGCAAATCGTATTTATGTTTTTGGTGGTTATTATGGGGCACAAAAAATTTCCAGTGATGTAGTGGAATTTTATAATGGAAATAAATGGCAAACTTCCGCAACATCTCTACTGACAGTCCGCCATGGTCATACTTCCATTTTAATTGGATGAACAAGTCGAAAAATAATCGGTGTTTATGTCCGTCCCTAACAAGTTATCTTAACACCAGTTATCTTAACAAAATTGGGTTATGTTAACAATTTTTCGCCCGAAACGTATGGCGAATTCTATTTATCTTACTCCCTACCCAATTTTCTTAACAGTTTTCGACCAAAACAGTTGTAAAGATAACTGGTTAGGTGGTGCAATTATTTTTCATGAATTTCGTTAAAATTTTGGGAATTTATGATAGAGTGGTGCAAATGACGACGAATAGTGTCTTTGGAGTTGAATAAATTAACAAGGTGTTCATTCGAAAGCAGTATAAAAACGATCCTGTGACAATTCTGCACATTGGCGGAGTCGCTGATCAAAGTGGAGAAGTGTATTCGTCTATGAGCATTGAAAAATGGACCTGGTCAGATCAAAACGCAGCACCTGTTCGGGATAATTCAACTTTAACTCTCGATTATTATACAGACTTTCCAGCAGTATTTCAAATAAAACCAGATTTCTGTTTAGGTTTTCTAAACTTAAGGTCGGGTACTTAAGGTCGGGTACTGGTTTGACCCTATTTTATCCGTTCCGGCTCTGTTTAGGCAACCTATTTAAGTCCCGAGTAAGTTCTATTTCCCAAAGGCTCCACACAACCGATGTCGACTTTCTGGGTCAGGACCATCCTTAATCACAACGAGAACTTACCAGTATCAAACATACATCAATTTATACTGTAATTTTCCAAGCACTGTTTATAACACTTTTCAGACTCTTCGTAACGGAACTTGTGCCAATTTGATAAAATGAAAAATATAAAATAAATTTAGTTGAAATCGATGTAGAGGATTCGAACTGGCGGGCAAATTTTTTTTGTCACCTGAGGTGATAGAACTCGATCCGGCGATTCCAACCGTGTGCTTAAAATATTTTTGGAACACTAAAAAGTTGTTAAAATAACCGGGAAAGTTGTACTTTTTCGTTTATATCATACCGTATTTACTCGTTGAAGCCTAAATAGTTCCCATTAACAACTGGCGGGCATTTACTTGACCGGGGTTTAAAACTGGCGGGCAACTTTGAAAGTGTCGCAATGTAGGCGCATTAATTGTACTTACAATTCTGCGTTCATAAAGTCGCTTATCCACTGTAGATGTTTGTAAGAACTTTCCAGATGATTGTTTCAAAAGGAGAAAAAAAAATTATAAGAAATAACTTGGCACAAATATATTCAATTAGCGAAACTGTTCCACTCTGTCCGTTCTACGCAAATGTTGAAATTCAAGTTGCTCTTAATATAAGTTGAATTGTACGTCGACGTTGTAGTTGTACGAATTTAAACATGGTTTATGTTACATGGTTGTAACACTCTCGTGTTTAAAAAAAATCAAATTTACAATGAATATATTTTCTATTGCTTAAACGTAAGGAATACATTTATTACAATATTGACTTGCGCCAGATCGTCTACAGATGATTTTCATATACAATTGGCAAAATATACGAAAGTAAACCTACACGGAATTTATAGAAATCACTAGATATACACAGGGTGCGCAGTTAAACATTCATCTTTCGTTACCTTCTCAACTGGCGGTCAAGTGAAAAAACTGGCGGTCAACTAGGCGGGGCGTGAGCTTGAAAATAGTGGCATCCAAAATAGCGTTTAACTGCAAAAGTGGCGGTTAAGACGGTGACGGTTAACTGCGCACTCAGGGTATTGGATATTTTATTCGCTTCATTTTGAAAATCTCATTTGGTAAATTTTAATATTCCATAAATTATACCAGTCGATTTTGACATGAACAAAATGGCATTTTATTATTGCCCGGGAAATTATACTGAACCCTGGAGGCTAAAGCAGACCTAAACAGGCCCTTTGGATATCTGTTTCCCTGTCATTGGTCCCTATTATGCATTTTTTCTCGCCAAAACGGTCGTTTAATTTTTTTTTGGTTTAATAACACCCATAAATGGGTGACCCATTTAATCAAAAAACAATTTTTGCCAAATTATAGAACTTAAAAAGTTAGTAAGACGACGTAGAAAAAAAAGAATTCTCAAAATGGACGTAGGGAGCTCTAAAATATTTGAAGGTTTGAAAAAATATGACCTTCAAAAAATTCTAGAGCTCACTACATACATTTTGAGAATTTTTAACTTTTTTAGTTCGATAATTTAGCAAAATCGGATCGAAATAAATAACCATATATTAAATTAATTGTTCCCATTCTTTTGAGCCGTCGCACAGACAGTTTTAATTAAATATCTCATTTTATTAATGAATAACAACAGATATTACTGAAGTAATAAAGAGGTTTAGTCGTACGGACCGTTAAATTATGTAAAATTATTTTTCTCTGAAAATTATCTTTCCAAATACAGAGATATGGATTAGCTACTCAGACAGCTGCGGGCAGCCCAACATATCAAATCAGTATGCCCTACAAATAAAAAGCACACAAAGCAATTTATGGCCACAAATAATCGGGATATAACGAATCATCCCACACAAGAGTAGGATGAAATTATTTTTACTTTTTCCGTTTTGTTTGCTTAGCTTCTTCCAAACAAACGCCAATATGATAACATCTTTGGGTTTGCTGGGGAGGTTCACGAACACTCATGATGTTCAAAAAATAAGGATGTCGAGTCGTGCCAAGCATAATAGAGCCCTGTCGTTCACCAATTTTATCTTGGAAGGCCAAAAACGAGAACAGAAGAGACGCGCACTATTTAAAGAAATGATGCAAAGAGTGCAAAAATACAGTATGGGGGTAAAATAACGTGCTTCTCGCTTTCGCAAATTTTTTATTCTAATAGGCCTAAAAACTAGAAAAGCGAGAAGCGCGTTATTAAACCTCATGCTGTACGACCGAAATCGGTACAAGTAATCTAATCTGAGAATGAAGAATTTGTTCAACATACTGTCACTTGGTGTGTTGATTGGGTAAAAATAAAAATGAAAACAATATAAAAACAAGTCGGGGTTTTTATGTAAGCTATAAATCCCATGTTGTCAAAATCGTGCCTGGGCGAAATGGCACGCCATAAGATCTCAATTTTGGTTTTAGTTCACAGGGTGCGCAGTTATCTTGCGAAAATTGCCGCTCGTACGCTTATCTTGTGCTTATTTTGTTTTTTGGGATTTATAATAATTAAATTATATGCACTGAGCAGTTATCTTGCAAAAAAGGCTTATCTTGCGACTTTTCAAGGACCAAGTTCGCAAGATAATTGCGCACCCTGTGTATAGCAAAGGACGCCAATTCGGCCTGTTCTGATGGTTTCGAGAAGTTAAGAGTCTTGATCCTTGGTTTTTCACAAGCCTTCGGATTCACTGATCGAGATTGTAGGCTGCCATGTTTGTCCCTGGGGGGCGCTGAAGAGGTTTATAAAATTTTCGAATCATTTTGCATAATGATGCTGAAATTATTGTAGTAAAATTTCGTAATGATTAATGTAGACTTTAAAGAATTAAATTCATCTGGAATTCACTTTGTTTCTGAGTTTTACCGTTTCAGACATAATTTTGAATGTAAACGGGATCACTATTCAACGAAATCATATGATAATACATTGTTGTTATTGTTGTAATTACAGAACCGTTTAATTTTTTTTTTAATTTGACCTGGGTGTTTCTTTGTTATTAGTTATATAAAATATGCGAAAAAACGACAAACAATTTCATATGGAATTTGTCGAACGATTTGGATAAGAGATGGAACAGTTGTTTGGAGAAACGTGGAAGCGCTCGTTGCCATTTCGTTTTTCTGACTTTTTTTTCCACAACTGAAATATATACACCAGCTAACCCGTTACATTAACATCCTCAAAACTGTTAACAAAATGGAATTTGTTCAATAAATTGAGGTGGGGCGTTTTGTTAAACTATTGGAAATCGAAGTTAATCAAATCCCATAAAGTGTTAACATAATTGAATTTTGTTAACATAACGGATGTTAAGAGAGAGAAAAAAAAAGGAATCTACTTTTTGATTCAGAGTACAATGGCAAAGTCAGTTTTTTTTGATTTTCTGAGGTCGGCATCCCTTATTTTTTTCTTTCTGACATAACGGGTTAAGGATTTTAGTAATTTTGGGTTTTATTTGTACATAACGCTACCTACCCTTCCTTAAATTGGTGAAAACCTATGTTTGTTGGAAATATTCCGCCTTAATAAATTTACCACTCAATGATTTGAGGGAACACTTTTTTTGAAAAATTTGTTATTTCAAATGTAAATTGTTATTTGCAAGTTATTATTTCAAATAAGCAGTTCCTAGGTTAAAGTTTCACCGTTGAACCCCTGGAAAACTTGGAAATAAGTGTTATTTCAATTACAAATAGGTTTTTTATTTCGAATACAAATAGGCGTCTTATACAAATCTTGATCAGTCGGGCCAGTGTTGCGAAAATTCGACTAAGGCTAAGGACGGTCGTCGCCGTAGGACGGCCGTCTACAAGGTGTGCTTAACGCTAACGGGTTTTTGAGAAACATCGACGGCCGGTGCCACAACTGGTTATAGTCCTTGCTATGATAAAATATAAGGTTGGAAGCGCGGTACGTCGCGATAATAATGCGGCCAATCAAAATTGGAAGCGGGAGACAATCAAGGTGTTTCACTTACAATTATTTTTTTATTATCATGACCTAGATGGTTAATCGCGAACTTTAGAACTTTGTTAGAAAGTTGCTTGAGTGTCATTTATCCGATCACAAATAATCTGACAAGTTATATAATCCGAATTATGATATTAATTTTACATATTATATAACAAAATAATATGACATGCTTGTATATAATATGTGACGTCTTATAACAAAGGTTAGCTGAGAACCATTATTTTGAACTAGAGTTACGTCTTGAGCTCCCGATTGAGTTTTAAATGAGAGACAACAAAACTCGGTATCACAAAGTAATGGCCACTTCTGGACACTTTTAAATGTCTCACGGTGGGGCGCGTGATAAACTCATCGCATATTTTAGACCTTCAAAAAATTCAAACGTCCGCTACAGTCATTTGAAAA
>SCLG01000001.1:2732656-2752899 GCA_004367875.1 Oikopleura albicans
GCTCACACGGTTCAAACTAGGTTTTGCGCTTAGCGATGACTCGGGCAACTCTTCATTGGTGAAACTCAAGTTTAAAGTAATTTTCTTGAGGCTTTAACAAAACTATCATTTTTATATAACTTGCAAAAAAAATTTTAAAATTACAAAATAAACTCGAACATTAACTTGTCAAAACAAAGTTACACTAAAGACTTCAGCCTGCAGTCTCTTTTTGTTTTAACTGAAAAAATGAAACATTATTGATACTTATCGGTACTCATCCATTGACTCGTCAACTGTGGTCTTCACAAAACTATTTATGTGATCTTCTGTAAAATAATCACGTCATTCATAAGGTATCCCTTATAAATTAGAAGTACCCGAAAAAAAATCTAAGTGGGTTTTACGGCTCGGGTTGATCTAACTGTCGTGCGTCATCATTGTTGTTTTGATTTGATACAAATTTGATTGTATAAATATAAACATACATTATCTACCTATTGTGCAATATTGGCAGTTTTCGTATTATTTTTGGTGTCCCAAACATAATAAATATTGTGTATTCTCGATTGTGTCTAAAGAATTTTTGTCTTTATTTTATGTACCGTGAATTTGTTCTACTTCCGGAAAAAAAACAGCGGCTGTTAAAATTGATTTCCAGGATTGCTTTTTAACAGCTGATTACCCTAATAAAGTTATTGTTCTCTTGTATGCTCATTTGCCAGAACATAACAGTTTAAAATTGCTGTTTTAGCACATTTACTTTTCTAACGCTTTTTACTCAATTAAGTTAACTCCGATGCTCTTATCCCAGAATTGAAATAAGTCATTTGGTTGTGTCGCTATGGCACAATAAATGTGCTCAATTTTGGCAAAGTGTAAAAAAAAACGGAAAAAAATGATCATTGACGGTCATATATTGACTCTTTCGTAACGTGTTTATAATAAAGTCGATTACTAGAAAAAATTTCAACGGTTATTTACTTTAATATGATGTTTAATTTTCGTGAAATAAAATTAAAATAGTGAAATTTACAAAGAAAAAAAATGGTGAACAACTTGTGATTTTTGAAGTACAGAGGGGGTGCTAAATAAGGGCCTGCTAAATAAGGGTCGCTTGTGCTAAATAAGGGTCGGTAGTGCTAGATAAGGGTCGCTTTTTCGATAAAAATATTATTTTCTCCAAATAAGGGTCGTTGATTTTATCATTGTTTCCCATGGGCATTTTTTATTAGCTTTTGGTTCGTTTATGGATATAATAAGTTTGAATTGTATTCAGATTTGTATTGAATGTTTGTATTCAATTCCAAATTTTGTTCATATTATTACAGTTTTTTTTTTATTACAATCTTTCAATAACGACGTTTATAATTTTTAAAAACTTGTGTCTCAAAATAGAATTCACCGGTTATTTTAACCACCTGTTGACGTGTTGTTGACGTGTTGAATCGTACCTCTATTTTGTTTATCTTTGGGAAAATCATCTATAATATCTCTTGTCTCTCTCGTAAATATCAATATTTCTTATATTTGAAACAAATTAAGAACGTTTTTGATTTGAGAAAAAAAAACGGTCTTGTCTTACATCGGTGAATTTTGTTACACTAGAAATGTTAACACAAGGGTAATTGGTGTTCATTACATAGATTTAAAAAATTGAAAAAACCTCTTCAATCGAAAAGTGAGCGGACTTTTAATATTATGTCAGGAGTAAAAAGTTTTTTCAATTATGAAATGAATTCATTTAATCACCAATCAAGACGGAACCGATAAGTCTAAGGCGCATTCTTATTAGTCACTTGATCTAACATTCGATGAAAAATCACCGAACTGAATTTATGGCTCATAGTCGAATTTCACTTAACAAAACGATCTTTAAAAGAGAAGCCTTCGTTTCCTTCGGTGCTATAGTCCTTATGTTTTTTTTCAGTTTCGAAGATTAGACACAAATTCTAAAAATGAAATTTATAGCGGTACTTAACGGTTTCGCGATACTCAAAAGATGGCATTTGGGGATGGCACTTAAAGTGGCACATAATTGGTTCGCGGCACTTAAGTGATAATACTTAAGATCGGCACTTAAGTTGTAGCGGGACTAATTTGAATTCTTGAGCGATTCTTATTAGTCAAGACGGAACCGGACAAGTCTACGGCCCACTGTTATTTTTTACTTGACTATATTAAATCGACAAGACTAATCTAAAACTTTCTCTAGAACGTAGGTTCGTATTTATTCTGACACCAATTTAGTGTCGTGGAGTGACACTTGCGAATAAAAGACAATTATTTAGTATTTGACTACAACTGTATTTTATTCTTAATGATTCAGTAAAATAGTTTAATTTTAATATCTATTTCTCAGGCTCGAGCCTAAGCTCGAGCTCTGAGGCAAAATCTAAACTGAATGCTATTACCAAAATCGCGGCGCTTATATACACCAATTTCTGGCTCACAGCCAAGGTGTATATAAAAGCTTTCGGGGGTAATAAAACATGTGTGCAATAAAATTCCGGAAGTGCGCATGCGCGAGCGCACTTTAATTACTTCCGGAATTTTATCGCACAGATTATTGAGAATCTGAACTAGGACTTCCCATTNGAAAACTTGAAAACTAGCTTTTAGTAAAACTTTTATGTGTTTTATGAATTTGTTCAGGTTCTACTACAATTATGAAGTACAAACAAGTTCATTATTGAGGAATTTCTAGAAAAAAATAACGTCCAAAAAATTCGTTCAAATTCCTAAATGAAAAAAATCACCCATCTAATTTCCTCAAAATCTGGTATTATTTTGTGATTTTTTTCTGAATTTGTTTTTGTATAGTAATTAATAAGGTTCAAAGAAATAGTGGGTGAACTTTGGTTATAAAATTCTATCTAAAACTTTATGTAGTGGGCACTTTTTAGACAAGATGCCCGTTTTTTCAACACCAACAGTAAACTTAAACGCTATAGGCTTTCAGAGTTTGCATGGAATTGATTTGTTTTTTCTGTCGACGTTTAGGTCTAGTGTTGGTTCACAATAAAATGAAGAGTTTTTTTGATAATCTTTTTTTGATCAGTCTTTTAAAAGGTCAAGAGTAGTTGCGAAACCCCTGTATTTTCCAGTTTTTCAAGCATTGCTCGAGTTTTGGATTTTTAATTAAAAAAACTCTTCATTTTATTGTTGCCAGTGATATTTGACGCATTTTGCCTAAAAAACTAAATCAATCGCGTAAAAACTCTGATAGCCTATAGAGTTTGAAATATGAATTTTCTTCAACTTCACGCCCACGTGTTGGCGCTACGTGGGTGGTTATGGTGTCGAACATTTTCTTATGAGATACTTCCAACATTTCTACATAAGCTCGTAACACGAATCAATTAAATCAATGGCGTGAAATAGCTTTTATAGCGTTTTCCCGTGCAGAAAATTTTGTAAAAAACGCTATAGACCCGTCCTTAATAATTTTGAAAATTGTTGTTAAAATACATTTTGATATCACTAGACCAGGTGCGCAATTATCTTTCCGCCTTTGTTCTTTCTCTCAGCACCGTCGGGCCTCATATCTAGTCACTCTCAAAAGTTTTAGACAAATCGCCTACGCATTACGCTCCTATCTCCCGGCCACTTTAATACAATGATGCGAAAAGCTAAGAACGCAGATGGTGTATCAAATCTCTTGAAAAAAAAAACGGATGTATATTTCCCCCTGTGCCGTTATCGTGTACAAACTTTGAGAAAAAATTCGCTCGATTACGTAATTTTTACTCGATAACTACGCAGGGCGTAGTGGTGATTAAAAATTTTTAGCAAAAATTTCACTCGATAATGGCGCAGGAGGTGTATAATGTACCTGATATAATGATTTTTTGGCAATAAATTTTTGCTCAAACACATTTCTTATCTTAATTTTAACGAGAAACACCATTTTCTAATGATTCGACATATTTTAGTGCTAACTCTTCTATGATTTTAAGACAAAAAACTAAGGTTTAAAATGTGTGCTATGTAAAAATATTAATAAACTGGTTAAAATTTCGTTTAAGAACTAGTCCCTTGTGCTGAGTTCAAATTCACCAAACAAAACGATATTGAAAGGTTAATAAAGGAGAACGCAATGGTGAGGGTTCCGGACATATCCGACGGGAGAAGTCGGCGCGCTTTTTCGGCGGCCACTTGTTCATGATAAGTTCCATTTGCGGTGGTTACCATTTCAGATCGCTGTTCCAATTTTTCACTTTTTTGACTCCGGCTGGAGATATCGACATGATGAACCTGATAATATGGACTCAACTCTGCCTTTTATCATTTAAACATTACCACAGTACACCACCTGTGGGTTCAGCCGACTTTCCTCACTCGTTGGTTTCTCTGGCCACTTTTTGCCCAATTGTTTTTTTTTGGATAGCCCAGCCAAGCACTACGGCTCGCCGGAAAAACCCTCAGGTGGTGTAGGTCACAAATCACGTTTAAAAATGACATATTTAAGGACGTTCGTGACCTAAAAGGCAATAATTTGAGTTCTTTGCTCTAAATAGGGTCACCAACGTCCGAAAATTCTAAAGTCGAATTTGGAAAATCTCATATTATGAATAACGTGCTATGGATAATATGCTATAAATGAAATGTAAGAATTAAAATGTTAAAACTACTAAAATGTTAAAAAATGCACATACACAGGATGCGCAGTTTTTATCCTGCTTTTTAGGACAAACTTGGCAAGATAATTGCGCACCCTGTGTAATAAAAATCTATTGTTTATAACCATATATTCTAACTCACAGGTGAAAGAACATATATTCAAAATGAGCTGTCAAAAAGCACATGTAAAAAGTCTATAGCTAAAAAACCTAGGTTAAAAATCAAATATGTTGAAAACATATTTTCCAAGGGGTTCAAACAAAAAAGTATTTCTGTCCAAATCCTGTTCGTCACTAAAATCAGCGTCACTTTCAGTTCCCGGGGAAGTTTTATTTTCTATCATTTTGTATCTTATGCTCGATATTTTCCAGTTAAAAATATAATGCTGTACCAAAAAGCCTTTGAAGACAAATAGTGTTTTTACCAAAACGACTTTCGAAAAAATTAACTATTCATAGTACATTTGATGTTATAAGTGATTAAAATTTTCGACATATATGTCAAAATCTGTCAAAAAATGTATCAGATTGTAGTGGTCATACATAAGGTATTTTTATACCGTACATAAGTTTTGTATATATAAGGTTTGACTACTCAGCGACTCACGTGAATTCGTTGCGATTTTGTTCGTTTGTTTTTAGACGGGTATATTCCACGTTTTTGGAAAGAAACAAAATTGGTAATATGAATGTTTAAATGACATGATTTGGCGCTAGAGGGTATTTTCACGGGAAAAGGACTTTTGGAGTTTCAGTTAGAACCGCAAACGGTTATCAAAACTACAAAATTTAAATGACTTTACGTCATGCAGCATGACTCATGCTATAAAATTCAATTTTTCATGAAACTTTTAATATAATAAGCAGTTACAGACCCCAGCACCGTAGGCGCGGAGGGTCTATAACTGAATTACAAGCAACGCCTATTGGCTCACGATTTTTTATAGGCGCTCCTATTGGCTAGCGTCCTTTAGCCACGCAAATAAGTCACCGCGTTGCTTGTAATTTTTCTTACATATTTCTGAAACCTGAACATGTAAGAGCGCCATCTAGGATAAGAACTATATCATACATGTACGACTCATACTGTATGAGTCTTACAGTTGTTATACTTCGGAACGCGAAATAGACTCATCGACCTGACTTATTTATGATTAGTAGAATCAACCCGATTATTTTTAACTAATAGTAGTTCGACAAAATAGTTTAGAATTGCTTAATACCAGACCACGGACAGTATTGGCCGTTATAAATGAAGGAGCCAGATAATTACAAAGAAAAGTTTTTTTTTCTGTTGCTGCAACATGTTGTTTCGAAGTATATTTTCATTTGTCATTATTCTGGCCAAATTTGTCAACCCTGTTTATCAAAAGCTTTAACCAGTCTAATGGACTTTTTTTCGCAGAAAATGCTTTTAGAATTTTAATTTATAAAAATACTGTCGGCTGCCAGACAAGGTCAAATTAAAAAAAAAATGAACTCAAAAAAACTTTCTATAAATATTTAAACGATGAAAGATAATTTCGAAAATTCATTTTTGTGTTTTTTTTTGAAAACGACGTTTTTAGTGTTGAGTCAAAAACGATTTATCCGTGAATTTACAATAAAAAAAGTTCCCAAATAAAATTTTCCAATTGAATTTCAAGTAACCTCCTAATGGTTAACTACTTTAAGTCAACTACTACTAGTCAACAAAATGATTTTTTAAGAACGAGGTATTTCATAACTCCTCAAAAACTGCTGCTCAAATCACTTTATAGTATCAACGGTTCCATAAGGTGCCATCGGAATCAATAAATGGCACTTGCCTATTATTTACGTTTACTATACAAATTTTCTCATCGGTTTTTTCTAATTTATTTACTGTTAATGTTATACTCGTGTGGGTGCCGAGTTTGTCACCGAGCTGAACGGGACTCTTTGTATATTGATTTATGGAACTCGTCAATGTACGTCAAGGAGCGCTTCACTAGGTCCAAAAGCTTCACTTGGGCCATGGCCCATGGGGTTTCATTTTGACAATAAAGCTTCACTGTGGCCGAGAGCTTCAACTGGGTCATGGCCCAAATGAAGCCCCATTGCAAATGAAGCCCCAAATGAAAGCCTCAAATGAAGTCCCTTTGCAAACATGAAATCCCATGGTTTCATTTTGGCCGTATTTTTAAGAGGGTGAGGTAATATAGATGCTAAGGCGTTTTTTGGTTACTCATATTCGCTCAGCGCACTCGCGAACCAAAACCGGCTTAGCATCTATATTACCTCACCATGTACATCCTTTCAAAAAAAAAACCAAGAAAAAAACCGTCACGTTCTCGGAAATGGAGACCGTTTACCAGAAAGCTTCAATCTTTCGCAACAAAAATAATATTTGTGAAAAAGTGTCACGTACTCATATCGAGAACTGTAATACAAAAAATGACTGTCCAGGACAGTCGATCACGCAGCTCAATAATTGAACTTCAATTCTTACGTTTGACCACACAAATTAAGCAATTTCGCGATTAACGTCTGAAACATCGCAACAGTGAGTGAATCATTTATGCATCTCTCAGAACAAAAACAAAAAATGTTAAATGGGTTTAGTCACCGGCGGTTATATACCAGCAAATGGAGGGCTAATTAGCTTTTTCAAGACAATATTGGCGAATCTTCGGCACGCAAAATAAAATTAAGCAATTATAGTAAATCATCATGAGGAAAGAGGCTAAGGCTTCCACTTCAACCGTCACATACCGTTGAAGAGGTCACTGAACCGCCATGCGGGTCACATACAGAAACACATAATAAAATCATTTTTGGTTGTTGCTTTTTATTCGGTAGCATGTAATGGGCCGTTAAAGTTCACGACCAACTGTCATACCCTTTTTGGTGAAAGGGTATTTTCGATGTTTAATAAAACATTGGATTAATGAAATTAACTAAATATTTTCTAAGCGCTAAATCTAAGACTGGTTTGACAAATTTGGTACTATTGTTTAACTGTCATGATTCATGACTCATGAACTACGCGTCTAAAACAGATTTACCGAATTTGGTTTTCTACAGGGTGGGGTAATATAGATGCTACGCCGTTTTTTGGTGACTTATATTCGCTCGGCGCACTCGCGAACCAAAAAACGGCTTAGTATCTATATTACCTCACCATGTATGTTTTTTATAATCGGACCACGCGATAGAATAAATTGGCTCGGTTAACCTTGAAACACATATCTCTAACCATTTCCTGGGCACATAAGAAGGAATTAATTCCGCAATTTTAGACGTTCTTGTATTGTATTTTTGTCATGTTTCATCGGCAAAATTCAATGAAAACATAAGGGGCAACCGTATAATTATAAAGATGGAATTTGCTATAGCTAACCTGAGTCGCAAAAGTAAGCCATTTTCGTGGCGATGTTTTCCCATCACGGAAGTTTCTGAATAGTGTGTGAAACTTTAAGAATTATGCAAAAACTTCTCAATCTATGTACTACACTTATAGTGAAAAATAAAGTTTTCGGCAGCCTTATATTTGTAGTCCGTATTGTAGTCGACCGAAACGGTTATAGTGATACAGAAAAATAGAAAATGTACAATTTATAGTAAACGGCCATCTGTCCATTAACACAGTATTGTTTGCGTTTTCTGATTATAAAAAGCCGATTTTGGTAATCAGGTTGTCAGATTCAAGATTCAGATTCAAGATTATAGATCAAGGTTTGATAAAAAAAGTCTATGCGTAAGCAAATGTTCTGATAAATCTGCGATATTATCAAGTTACTGCAAGGTTTGTATCTGAAATATCCAAGAACGCCGTGTTTTCTCTGTTAAAACAGGAACAAAAATATAAAAATCGGACGCAGAATTGTCTTTACCTAATTTATTTACGTTCTATGGTTGAGGTCACAGACTTAAAAGTGAAAATTGCGTCGGAGAAAAACACAAAAACAGTTTGGGATGCTGCTGGGCTCTCTACAGGAAACCTAGACAATCAAAAGTGATGTGCTTGGCGGGAAAAATACTTTTAAAATGTCTTGAAATTATCTCAAGCCGTACGCCGATCTGATATGTCAATATTAAAGTCGAATTGATATGTAATGACATTCGTCTGACAAAGGCTAGACCAACATTTTTTGTTGTTATTGTTGACCTCGGACTACATGTGTCGCGGATACGTGGTCAGGCTAAAGTTTAAATAAATCTACATTTTTAACCCTGCATCTGACATATATTTTGTCCTCGAAAAAGTGTAGATTACGTAAGGATATCGGGGGGTCAGCGAATTAATAACTCATCTACAGCTTTATCGCTCAGATCATGGCACTATTGTTTGATCCCATAGCCTATGGTCCATAGGCTATGGACTCATTAATTCATAAAAATCGTCGACAAGAAAAGACATTGGGGCTTAAATCTGCTAAAATATGAGATTTTTAAGATATTGTAAAAACATGGACGATAGAACAATTTATTTTTTGTATTATTTTTAAAATTGTAGTGCTGCCCTCCTCATATCCTGGCGTTTTGATCTCAATATCGTAAGTACCTCGACGAAAGAGAGCAATAAAAATCAGATGAAAAATATCAAATATTCACTCAATAAATAGGGGGGAAATGCAACAAGTGGAAAATTAAAACCATTCCACGCTTCCAAATGGGTCCTAAAATCAACAAAAACACCAAAAAACGAATGTCCGAAATTTTATAAATTATAACATTATCTTATTTTTCAAAAAATACCATTTGAGGAGGGTACATAGGAACATTTAAAAAATCAAGGTCATGGTACTCGAGTGTTCGCCCCAGTTTTGTTTTTTTGTCGATATTTTTTCTACCTAGACATTAATTCAAAAATCGGAAACAATACGATTGTGCGCTTTATTAATAGGCTTCGTTTGTAACTAAACCGATTCCCATATGTTAAACTATATTTCTAGTAGCGTTTATAAATTTTCATTTTTGCTAAATTTGAAGCTATGTGGGGGTCGATGAGAAAAGTTATCGGTCAACAAATGCAAGTCATGTATTAACCGGATCGTTATCTTCAATTTACCAACATGTAGATAAAAATTCGTAAAAAATCAGGTCGCGAGATAAGTTTGTAAACAACTTCTATGTCCCCTCTTTAATAATATTATCCAAATGACCAAAAATTAAACGCCGAATATACATAGATGTATATGCTAAATTTATATGGTACTTTTATATCAAAACCTGCGTCTTCGCAATTTGAAATTCGTGCAGACTTGAAAACAAGTCAATACTCCTTTATGTGAACGTGCTTTCTTGTTTTACTCCGAATTCGTCTCAAAAATATCTGTAACCTTACTTCAAAATATCAGAATATAAAACGAGCTATCATCTTATATATCAAGCTCAATTTCATCATGACCGGCTCACGTTTGCGGTTCACGATTTGGCGGTTACGAATTTACCAAAGAGCAATTACCTAATTGTAAAAAAAGATAAATTATTCCAAATTAAGTTTCTCTTATTATTTTCAGAAAAATTAAAGACTTAAAAATGGTGTATCTTTGGCAGCGCTCACATTTGAAGAATTTCTGAAAATGTTATTGGTCGCTCTCCCAAGCGGTTTCTTTCCAAAACCAGTCGGTCTCCCAACTATGTTATATAACCTAGTTACATTGTGTTCCAAGGAAGTTGTTTCTTTATTACAGTCCTCTTTCCCTCAAGTACCGCGCCCTTAACTGCAGTCCACCCCTTAAGTGCCGCATTATTTTGAGTCTGACTAACAATCCTTTAAGTGCCTTATTTTTCGATTTAAAATCACTTAAGTGCCGCGTTTCGGCGGCTTAAGTGCGGTACTTAAATAAAGGTGGACTGTTATTAATAACCATCCTTAATCGGTGTAGTATTAAATCAAATAACCGCTGTTTATATTTATTCATATTTTATATTTCTTGAATTAATACAGGGTGAGGTGATATAGATGCTAAGCCGTTTTTTGGTGCGTATATTTGCTCAGCGCACTCGCGAACGAAAAACGGCTAAGAATCTATATTACCTCACCCTGTATATTTTCATGAATTTTGAATGAGGCATCAGCGAAAATTTGTAAGCAATTTTTTTGCACCGATTTTTTGCTTCAACATATACTACTGACATACCTACAGTAGAGTGAAAGTTCTTGTTGATTTTAACTACGGAGTACTGGCGTGCGTTGACCATGGTCTCGGCGTTGACCAGGGCCTCCGTATAACTCGCTCTTCTCTGAATGATCTCTTTTTTTAACCCTCGGAATTAAAAAAAAAAAAAAAATAATTATATTTTTTCTCTAGAACAAAATTCGGCTAATGCGCATTTTTACGACATTTTTACGTTAAACAACAGCTAAATGATTTTGATGAGTGTCATTAAAATGATCTGATGTGACTTTTATATAAGAAAAAGAAAAGAAAAATTAATAGTAAAATAGAACAAAAAAAAAAATTAGTTCTGCGGATGTTTGTGTTTTAACTTAATCGAATATTAACGATCAAAAAATGTGAAAACAAGTGGTCACTGGTAGAGCATGTAGAGTGGGCCCTTTTTAGGTCAATGTTGAAATTAACAAACATAATTGAGTTGTGCCGAATAATTCATGGCCTTATTAAGTGTCATGTTCTATATTCAGTTAGAGTATGGCCATATCGGTGAATTTATAAGTTAACCTTTTTTGTTTTTTGTTTTCGGATACACGTCAAGAGGGAAAAATATAAATTAAAAGAAGTTCAGTCATCGCCTATGTTTAGGATGTTCACGGTCAAAATTTATCAGAAGATGTAGTTTATACTGGTGTGGGCCGTTAGTTTGTCACCGAGCTTGACGCGGGTCTTACCATAGATCAGACCGAGTACTGTTTCAAACCTACAAGCGAGATTTTCTCGGTGACAATTTTTTCTCACTCCAGTACCAATCAAAAAAAAATTTTTAAATTGAAAATCGTAAATTATGGACAACTTTGAAACCAATAATTATCGCACATATTGTCCTCGAAACCGATAACTCAAAAATCGGTCAAATACAAAAAAGGGCACCATTTTGGTGTTTTCAGCTAAAAGTACCCCTACAACACGTTAAAACCGGTATTTTCCATTACTAGATTACCTATTACCGATAAATACCGGTTTTACCGGTTAGCAAGAAAAAACTGCTCAAAATCGGACTCTCCGTCCCTAAATGCCTCGGATCTCAAAATTGCATTAATTTCGGAGGATGTAAAAAGTTAGCGAGTCCACACCCCGCACCGTGGACAGCCTAGGCTATGTCATCCAACATAATATAGGCTTAGACATGATATAATGTAGTGCTTTGTTAGGTTTTATCCTTTGCATTTTCGAAATTAATTACTAACGGATTTTTTCAAGAAAATTTTTTAGGTCTGTTGTTTTATTTTTTCGCTATTAACAGGTTTTGCAATTTTCTGCATTCGCACAAATTCGGCTGTATAGCTAAAAATACGTCATGTTTGCTCCGTCTCTCTACATAATTGTTTGGTCCAGAATATTTTGAAATATGTCAATTTCACAAAAAAAAATATGTCATGGAATCCCGGGATTCCAGGTCTGGCGTGTAAATCAATGTGGTGACATACACATTTGGCCCAATATCGAAGGTGCTTCGGACAGATTAACTGTAACGAGTGCTCTTTGCTCCAGAAAATGGCTGACTAATAATCAGACGGGGAAACTCTCTGTTCTTAAACTTTAAAGTTCTGGAAAAAAACGGAACTTTCGAATCTCTGGTCAAGACCATCATTAATAAGAGTTACACAAAAAATAGTATTTTTTGGCCAATATGAACTAAATATATTTGCCGTTGTTATATATAAATATTTTTTTTTATGGAATGTTTTTTTATGGATTTTTAATGGATGTTAGTGAGGAAACTGGGATAACAAACGATGTAAACGTATTCATCAAATTTAACTGGGTTAAGTAATCCTTTTGTTATAAGACGAATTGATAAATAAATAACGCAAAGGCTAATCGATGAATTTGATATTGAAATTGAAGAATAGTGCTTGTCTTTGAATTATTAGAAATGATGTTCTATATTAATGTACAAATCAGAAAGAATGCGATTAATTCTTTTTTGTCTCCAATAGAGCGTTCTAATTTATCATACACTGGATGCGCCTTTAACCGGTCACCTATTAACAATTTTTTCAGAGTTTCTATTGAATTTGTCGTAATAAATTACCCGAGAAACCGCATCGTTCTCTTAGAGAGAAAAAAATAAGCCATGACCACCAAATTTTTTCGAAAAAAACTTCGAAAAATTTGAGAAAATCTTCACTAGAAAAACATACAAGCTTTCTTTTGGGCAAAAAAAAAAGTGAGAAAAAAATTAATTAAGGCACTTAAAACGTCTACATAAAAATGGCCTATTTGAAGGCCTTAAATCAAGTTTATCACGTGACTCGTTGAACTTGGCCTTGATTTACCAAAAATACAGTATGACAACTAGGACGAGCTGCGCGCTTTTCTCGACCCTACCACTTCATTTTATATTTTCAAACCAAAAAAAAAATATTATCTTCACAAAAAAATCCTCACAAAAAACGGAATCTTTACAAGAAATTGGTGCATTAATGATTTAATTAATCTGACCATATTATTAATAATAATTTATTATGATATCATGTTTTCGAGGGTTGGGCCAATGGCTGGCTAGTCATTTGCCATTTATGACAGAATGACTGTACCAAGCCAGACCAAGTACAGTATAATCATTTAAACATATACGCGAGCGTGGTGGGCGCGTATGGCGTGTGTATCAATGCGGCGCGCTGTTGTAACTTGAACAGCTAGCNTACAAACTAACAGCACAAGTGGCCTGATAAACCCGTAGGTGGCCTGATAAACCCTCAGTGCGTAGGCGGGATTGGCGAAAAATTTTTGGGAAAAAAAGTGGCCTGATAAGCGCACGAGCGGGCAAAGTGGCCTGATAAAGGGGGGCCTGATAACCCCTCAAGCGGTGTATTAGAAATGATGTTCTATATTAATGTACAAATCAGAAAGAATGCGATTAATTCTTCTTTGTCTCCAATAGAGCGTTCTAATTTATCATACACTGGATGCGCCTTTAACCGGTCACCCATTAACAATTTTTTCAGAGTTTCTATTGAATTTGTCGTAATAAATTACCCGAGAAACCGCATCGTTCTCTTAGATATAAAACTTAGATAACATAGCCGCCAGGGTGTTTGGTGAACATTTGCATCATTGTCCCCCTACGGATTATATGCCACTTGAGACCCTTGAGAGTTAACTGGCCAAAAACCCATTAATCGGCCACTTTTGGAAAACATTTTTCAGGATAAACACTATTTACCGACTACGCATTGACCCATTAACCGGTTGAAAACCAGGCTAGTTTTTGAAACATTTCAGTGGCCAGTTCGCAGCGCATCTTGTGTATTTCTTTTGTTATCTAGAGGGCGAAAAATAAGGTTTTTCACGGAAAATACCAAAATTCTGGAATATTTTTCGACAATTAGTTTGTAGGAAGCTCATTTGTATTAAGATCTGACCAAAATGTGTCTGCCAAATTATGTTGTTCTACCATTTGTATACAATTTGGTATTCTTCCATTTGAAACCAACGGGTTCTTTTAAGCATATTGCTACTTGGGCCAGTCTGTACTTGGGCTTTGGTAACATCACAAAAAATGCATACATGAATAAAAGTATCAAGACCTTATTCTCGTGTTCAAAATGAACCGCCGTGGAATTAAAAATTGAAGGATTTTTGTTTGAAGTGTTCTAAAGAGTTGTTACTGTATTTATATTGGTGGATATGTAAATTGACATACTATGACCTATAAGTTATGTGAACCGTTATGTGAACAAAATCCCATCATATTAACACTTTTTACGATTTGATAAACTTCGATTTTCAACTATTTTACCAAATGCCCTACCCCATTATGTTAACAAAATTCCATTNTAACGGTTGGTACCATAATGATTTATGTGGTGTAGACATTTAACGGGAATGTCCTCTAAAGATACAGTCAGGGGTCTCTAGATGTGCATTTTCGATTCCCGAAAAACGTTCACATCTAGAGAGATATGCTCAAAAAGGTCAAATTTTCGTTAAAAACGCACATCTACAGTGACATGCACATCTAAAGAGTGCACATCTTAAAACCCTGACTTAATTGAGAATTGTCAAATTCTCCAATGTGAAAATATGATCAGTGTTATAGTTCTGTACAAACTACACTGCACTGTGTACTATGCAGCACAATGATTGGCCCACGCCATTTGAGACGCCATTTGATTGGGCTTAAACAGAAATTTTCTGTTCAATTTCATAAACAAATTACCTTTGTAAATCATTTTGACTTCAACCGTCTTAACTGTCATAATAGGTACAGAATTAATTAAACTCAAATCCTCATTAACATGAATAAAATTATGTGTCAGATATTGGAATTAAAAAAGCTCAGCATTATATAGTGTCATCCAATACATATAACTGTAACAAGGCCAAAAACGAATTGTTTTCTTTCAAAATAGAATTGCCCTGGCATTTATTTCAATAATGTTTGCTTAAACGAGCCGCCAGCACAAGCATCGCAATAACCGGCAATTACAAATGTATAATGAAAAATATATCAATAAATTATAACCTCTTTGATCTTACATATGTCTAAAATCATACATATTTGTTTCTAGTACTCAAGAGTGTCAACAGGGATCGCAAAAACGTGTGATTTTGGGGGCAAATCCAGTAAAACTAGGGTAACCAACCCGTGATTACCCGCGATTACCCGTTTCGAACAAAACTCGGGTAACCAACCCGACCTCTGTTTAAGACTGTCGAGAAATTCAAAACCAGGAACTGGGTCGACTTTTGATTTACTTTTTTCGTCCCCCGTTCTCTTACCATAACTGTCAAAATAAGTACGTCTCGCAAAAAGCATACTTATGAAAGCACATAAACAAAAACCATTTATATTTGGATTTAAAACGACTTTAATCCGCCCACACCCTTTAAAGTTTAATCATTTCATATATCAACCATATCTTAATAGCTTGGTACAAATTGTAGAGATATTGATACGGTCAACCGCTCTAGACAATTGATGTTACACACGATGCGCAGTTAACCGCCACACTCTTAACCGCCACTTTTGCAGTTAACCGCCAGTTAGGGGTCCCACTATTTTCCAGCGATCACGCCTACGCCCTGCGCAGTTAACCGCCAGTTTGCAGTTAACCGCCAATTTGAATTTTTACATATATGGGAATTTTCCATTAATTTAGGGAATTTTTTGTGAAATATGTTAGGCTAACATTGTTAGCTGAAATTCAGTTGTTGAATGTTAAATGATACTATATTATTAGAATGATCCATACAAATTTTTGGGTAAAGTTTTCGCGAAAATTCGTCAACTTACTCTGATAGGTTACTTCAAAACCAAAATTGTTTTAGAACCGTACATACGGTATGTAACTTACCCTTTGGTTATGAATTACATGCCTTAAGGATGCGCCATACCCTACCGAGAAAATCGAATTAATTTTATTTTTCAATTGCTAATTTCAAACCATAAAGAAATATTCCAAAATAAAGTTTTATACCGGATGATATTCACTTTTTGATAATTTTTCAATTAAAAATTAATTTAGATTTTTTTATTTAATTCAAAACTTTTATTTTATTCGTTTAATTTAAAATCGTTTTTTGATTTTTCACAACATGATGATTTTTTAATTTAAAATTATGACTCATCATTTCGGGTTTTTTCCCAGAGTGTCGAATTCTTATTGGTCAACAACGTTATTTTCCGTTAACCGCCACTTTTACACTATCACCTTTATTTGCAGTTAACCGCCACTTTTTCCCACCAATTTGCCTACGCACTGCGCAGTTAACCGCCACTTTTGCAGTTAACCGCCAGTTGAGGACGCCGCGAAGGGTGGCGGTTAACTGCGCATCGTGTGTATAAAAAAAGACTTTTAACTCTCGGGGAAAGGAGTTTTTGGGAACCCGTAGGGGAAATGTGTGTAAATAAACACGCACTTAAAAATTCACCATTATTCGCAATAATTCAAAAAAACTGGTTAAGCCAAGTTGTAGAGCTCGTCAAGCTACGTCAATCTGACTATTCATAAATTGATTTGGGCTACCAGGGCCCCTAGAGAGCTGTTTGAAATCTTCAACCTAGGCAAAAAACATCGTCAATCGAATTTTCTCGAAAAGTTGAGGGGGGGGTCAGCAATACTCGTTTTGCCCTACGGGGCCTCCATATGCCTTAAATCGACGAAAAAAAACAAGTTGCGTGTCTATGTACACGCACTTCCCCCTGGGATTTAACAGAGAGTTATCTATAAATTATAGATTCTATAATCGACAATTAATGAATTTTGGGACATATTCGTCAGAACGTGATGAAAGTTCATAAATGGTTGTAATTTCTTGGAAATTCATGGCCTGGAAGCGGAAAGTGCCAAAGCCGTCTGACCTGACTACTTAGAAGTTTTTTCAAGGTCAACATATTTATATTCGCACAAAATGAGTTCATTACGCTTGACTAATTTAACATATTTCTCCGATGACCCAATAACATTAAGGGTCATATACAGTAGTTCTTACGGCCAAATTATTTGTAAATTATATATTATTAGGGTTTCTCGTCTCTATAGGAAATTTTTGTTATTTGACCTTTTTGGCACAAAAAAGGGGTCAAATTCCATATTTTCGTACTTAACGACTTTATGTTCAGAATGAGTGAGATAAATTGTTCAGAATAAGGGGTCTAACGTCCCTATAGAACAATTATGTAATTTGACCCCCTTTTTCAGCCAAGAAGGGAATTTCAATTTCTCGAGTTTAACGATTTCATATTTGGAATTTATGGTTAAAATCCCTTTGAACTAGTGGTCTCTTGTCCCCGTAGGACAACTTTGTAAGTTGACCCTTTTAATTTTTAAATTAATTTTTAAATTTTTAATTTTTAAATAAAAAGCAATTATTAATAATTTTAGGTGATGTATTATTAATAAGTGTAAAAAAAACAAAAGGTTCAAAAAGTGTTAAGGGTGGGTTACCTCGTTAAGATTATTTGTGTTGAGATAACTGGCTAGGGTATATTTGATTGTATTTTAGGGTATATTTAGTTGAGTGTGGTAAATTTGATGCACTTTTGCGTTGGGTTGGCGTTAGGGCAAATTCTGATATTTACGTTAGGTTTTCCACTAGCGTTTGGCCCCAGCTCAACCCAACGCAATTTGGCCGTTGGGCCATTGGGGCAACACTGGTAAGCCCATCTGGGGCCCCTCATTTTTTCCTTTGTGACAAACAAAGACTAATTAATGTTTGAGCGCTGTGAATGAAAAAAAAATGGTTGTTTTTTACGATTCTTAATCTAAATGATTAAAAGCTTTTAGTAAAAGCTCATAATGAAAAAAATAATAACTTTGAAATTAATCACCGTGATTTGGAGGCGAATCTTCATTTTAGAATCTCTCCCGCGTGATAGAAATTTCGGTACCTTGAACTCGAAAAAATACAAGATGCACTATAAATGTTTGCTCCGTATGTTATATACGGTAGATGAATATATTTTAATCAAAGGCACAATGCCGCATAATGCGTTTATAATTATTCGTGTACGTGGCCAGACAACATGCAACCAAAAATATTCATCATATTAGGCGACCATCGAACGTTGTCTTAATTTTTTTTTGTTGTCCGATGTCTTTTAATGATTTAATGGTTATGGTTTTTGAATCTGGGTACTTCAACTTGACCTCTGGACATATTGCATTCTGATTTAATAATACAACAACAGAACTACTTTTCTTTGTATGGATTCACAAATAAAAGTTATAGTGTCATTATATTTGCTGCTATTAGCCCGGTTTCACCATAATGTTGAAATTAGGCCACGTCCACACGAGAAATAATTTATAAGTGATATTGGACAATTTGTCCCATATAAACCACTTATAAATTATATATCGTGTAGACGTGGCCTAATTTTAACAAAACAAAAAAAAATAATATTCGCCTTATGTTACCTAAATGTTACCTAAATGTTTACCTAAATGTTACCTAAATGTTACCTAACAAAATCCCTCGAATTTCACAAAATGCCTGGAACTTAACACCCTTTTCCCCCCAAAAATACGTTATCCTTATGAACTTATCTTCCTTTTCCATACAGTAGTTTTGAAAAAATGTTAACAAATAAGTCTACGCTCCTGGAGAAGATAAATACAGGGCGTATTTCAACCCGGAAAAAAACTTTGGAAATGAATAACGTTTTACAAAATTGTAAGTTATTCCAAATGCATTTTTGATCAATTCTACCTGAAATACCTCACCTCCAAAGTTTTTCGCTTCGGAAAAAACGCTAAACTGCCACAGTCTCTTGGAGGGCTAGAAACTGGCGGGCAAAATTTTGTCCGCCAGTTCGATGCCTCCCTCTCTCTTATTGTACTAACTTCACGATATGAACTGCATTATGTGCCATTTTAATAAAACATTGAAATCATGTAGCCAATCCATTTAAAAAGTACAATTCATGGTAAAAAAACTCTTTAGTATGAGATTGGCTGTCTAACCTTATCCATGACGGTGATCTACTATGAGTAGAAACCAAATGTATTTTTTTTTTCAATGTACAGATTGCTTTAAAAATAAAATAACAAAATCCAAGCTAAATAAATATACGCGCAAATGAAAAGTAATAATTTCCCTTGTGTCGTTAAACGGAGTGAAAGAAGATGAAGAAGGAGCCGAGCGGAATTAGAATGAAATTGGTATACTATAATATCCACCCTTTAAACCGCTAAAAATAGGTAATAAAGCTGTGATGGATTATATGACCCCATGAAAATCATAAGTGAAATATTTGACTAAGCAACCCATATATCATACCCAATCTATGTGTTTGATAATTCGACTCAAATAACAATCAAGGCAGAATAATCATATTATTTTTATGATCATGAACTCGCCTGGGTTAGTTGTCAAGCCACTGTTGTCAGAGAAAACCGGCCCTAGGACGACCCTATATACGTCATCAGGTATATTCAATGGTACATGAATTTGCTAACTTTGTGTTCCGATGAGAGTTTGACTCCAATTAAATGTCACTAGAACCCGTCAACGGTCGTCGACACGACGTCCTTACCGCTACTGCAATTTTGGGACGACGACTACCGCTAAATTTCACCCATTAACTCCCAGGGGGAAGTGCGTGTAACTAGACACGCAACGTGTTTTTTCGTCGATTTAAGGTATATGGAGGCCCCGTAGGGCAAAACGGGTATTGGTGACCCCCCAAAAGAGAAAATTCCCCCGAGAAAATTCGATTGACGGTGTTATTTTTTGCGTAGGTTGGAGATTTCAAACAGCTCTCTAGGGGCTCTGGTGGCCCAAATCAATTTCTGACTAGTCAGATCGACCTAGTTTGACGAGCTCTACAACTTGGCTTTACCAGTTTTTTTCAAGTATTGCGAATTGATGTGAATTTTTTAAATGCGACGACCGGTACCGCCAAATTGGGGGGATTTCAGCTCTGCAAATAAGACAATAGGGACTTTTATACCATTATCTATCTACTTATGAATGAATCTAAGTAATTGTCGTATAAGAGCATAAAAAGTGAGTCCTGCCTAATCTTAACTTTTGACATGATGAG
>SCLG01000001.1:2756370-2766687 GCA_004367875.1 Oikopleura albicans
AAAAAAACGGGAATGAGACAAGAAAAAATAGAACGCGATTTTTTTTTATCTTGTTCTTTTTTATTGATCTAAAATAAAAGTAAAAATAAAATATAACGAGATTAGCTGAAAATTAGGGTCTCCAAGGACAAACGGGGGTCCTGTTTAATAAAAGATGAAGAAAAGTAACGGCTCAGGCCAGTTTGCGGCTTTAAAAAGCTTTTTATCGTTTAGGTTAAAGTTGAGGTTCATAATTATTGTGACATATATGACCTTGAAATAATTTTCTAACGTCAGACCAAGGGTTTATGAATATACAGTCGTTCAGTTATTTATATATGCAGATGATATGATATGATGCCGCATATCAAAAATTCTACGTCAGAATGCATTTGCCTTGATCTGTTTGATATTTTTCAATCCTTACTTTTTGACCAAAACGTTAATGGTACAAACACAGTACGTTTAAAGTACATAAATTATGTAACATAATGGTTACAAGTACAATTTTGTGCTAAGGAAGGTAGTTCAATTCCGGAATAAAAAGCTTCTCGCAATTACGTTATTGAGGTACAAAATGGGCCCGCGAAGTGGGCTATATAGGATGCGATTATCCAATCGGGTCACAAAATAGGCAAGCAAAAAAGGGTTACATGGAATGCGATTCGCCTATTGGAATTTAGAATGGGCCGGCGAAGCGAAGCTTCATAGGATGCAATTACCCTATTAAGGTACAGAATGGGCCCACGAAGCGGAGCTGCATAGGATGCGATTACCCTATCAGAGACCATCCGCAACCATCGACCTTCCAGATCAGAAAGTCGATAATTTATTTCACGGAATAATTTTTTTAAAACTCAGAAAAAATGTCAAGATGACCAGCATTTTAAAAAATCCGTCTTTGTCCAACAGGGGCGCTTAGTCAGGGAAGTAAATGAAGTTCCCTAACTTGGCGCCTCCTGTTAGACAAATGCCGCTTTTTCAAAATGCTGGTCATCGTGACAATTTCTGCTGTAACCGCCCTTAATCTTTATTGGTAATGAATTTTTCTATTTTCGTACAAATTGTTTATTATAACAACACAAGAAAATATATGAACCGAATTATTGTCAATGGTGGTTTTTTTAGGCTGCACCGATTTCTTTTTTACTTTTGTGACCGTTAAACATTAACTAAAAATGTTTATAGAAGCCAAAACTTAGATTAAAATGTCCTCTAGTTCATGAACGTTCACAACGTTAAAATATTTTCAATTTTTAACTCCTGGAGCGCATGCGATTTTTTGCCCCAAACGTTTTCGATTTTCATTATGTATTTTACAGTACCACGAGACCCGCAAAAATGTATTACAAAGATAAAAAAAATGGTGTTTCACATTTTTCATAGCCAAGTATAAAACTGGAGAGCGACAGGCTGCGCGGTACAAAATCGCACGCGCTCCAAGAGTTAAACATTAAAAATCCGGCAACGTAGTGAACTAGAAGAGGTTTCAATCTATATTTTAAGTTCTTAAATTTTTTCGTAGGTCATTTTGAATAGTTAAGAAATTAATAGCAAAATTAGTTAAACCTAAAAAAAGACTAATAACTTTTTAAAAGTTAATGCTCGATATGATATTTGTTAACACAAGTTCAATAAAGTTTTTTTCTGTCTTTTTTCATTGATTGGTGAAGATAACATAGGTCGATTAACATTCCAAATACGCGATTCAAATGTGCTGTTGTTTGGGCGAAGTAATGGTACCAAATGGTGCGCAATTGATGCGTCAAGACGTCAACCAAAAGGGATTTATTTGACCAGACACAGTTTCACCCGAAAACCACAAGTAAATCCAAATAATTAAGATTTCATATGGATAAAAAATATTTGTTTGAGTTGTCTGATGAATGATTATAAGACAACTTATTATTAAAAATTTCAATGCCCAATAGATTTTGCAGGTTTCGTGTATTTTTTCGCCGTATACCAGCAAATGAGCAATTGGCACGTCTAAATTATTCCTCTTAGACGAATGAAGAAATTTCAAAAAAGGTGAATTGACTGATTTGTATCAACCAATTAGTATGACCAGACATAGCTACAAACTGACAAAATCTATCAAACCTGACGATCGAAGAATAAATTGTCGCGTATTTGCAATTCTATATGCAAATGGATTAAAAACATGTCTCACTTCTGAATATAGTCAAATTGGCCATAAGGCGGAGTTTAATGAATTTTCACTATAAGACCACATAGTTTATGTCACGAACTTAATGGATGTACCGCTCAAAAGATCCTAAACTTCTATTCTAATGTTCTGGGCGTTCTTGTGAAGTCAAAATTCCCAGAATGCATTTTTGAACTTTTTTTAAATAGACCGAAAAAACATAATGTTTCACGAAACAACATATAATTTCTGAATGGTTCTCAATTCTGTTCTGTTCTGTCTCGTGATGTAAAAATGGCCCATACGGTGTTCTTGCGATCTTTTGTTCTATTAGCGTTATGTTCTTAAATTTTCAAGTTCTGCGAAAAAACAGAACTTTCGGATCTCTGCCATTATTATTAACTCAAAGTTGTATTGAGTTTTCGTCTAACTTTCCAACTTTTGTTGGGTTCATTATGTCAAAACCGTCAGTTCTTTATTAACTCGCAGGGGGAAATGTGTGCGTATATGCACAGGACTTGGTTTTTTGTCGGTTTATGGCATAAGGAGGCCCCGTAGGGCAGAATTGATACTGCCGACCCCCTCCTAAACTTTTCGAGAAAATTCCACTGGCGGTATTTTTTGCGTAGGTTGGATATTTCAAACGGCTCTCTAGGAGGCCCTGGTGGCCCAAATAAATTTCTTAATAGTCAGATCATCGTAGTTTGACGGGCTCTACAACTTGGCTTCACCAGTTTTATCAGAATTAGTGCGAATTATTGTGCATTTTTAAGTGTGTGCATACGTGCACATAATTTTCCCCTACGGGTTATCAAAAAGTCCTTCCCACTGAGCATTAACACAATTAATTAGCATAAATTGATTGGTGTGTTCTTCATTATTTGTGGTTTAGCGTTTCGGAAACAAAGGACTTATGTCACTGTGGGGTGAGGTGCGTCACGACGCGCTGTATTTAGATATTTGAGTTTGGTTCGCTTTTCTTGATGCCTTTTGGGCAAATATCATATTACTAATATTACTAAAAGCAAACAATTTGTTGGCATTTTGCACGTCGCTGCCAAGATAATTTCTATTCTGAAAAATGGTTTTTGATAGCCATGTACACTGTGCTGAACGACCGACGATGGGGCGCAATCGANAATCAAAGGACATTTGTCCGTGAGCGGGAAGCTCATTGAATGTAGTTGATAAGTGCCGATGGGCTAATTTATCGAGTGTGAAGCGTGTAATTACGCGGTGCTCAGGACACAGCTTTGACGCACGGAGACACAACCCTTATTTTTATGTTACATTGATCCTTTGAATTAACAGTTTTCATTTGAATTACACTTTAAATTGAGCTGGGTAGGAAGTGCTTCTAAAAATTTCATCTTTATTTTGCAGAAAAATGAATTTCGTCAAATACTATTCAACTATTTTTGAACAATAGACATAAAAATGAAGCATTTGAATCAACCGTTTGCATTCAAATTAACAGTTTGCATTTGAATTAACGTATTTTTTAAGTGTTTTCAGTGTTAATTCAAATGGTTAGGTGATATACAGGGGGCCAAGGAACGCCAAGTAAGGATAGGTGGGCGCCAAGTAAGGGTAGGGTTCATTTCGCAAAAAAATTTCGCCGCCAAGTAAGGATACCCCAATTACCGGTAGATAAGGGTCTCTAATTCAAACTTTTTTTGTTCTATTTGATTGTTTACGTAATTAAAATATATTTTTAATAACGTTGTAAAATTAACGTGTTAGCGTTATATCAAAATAAGACAAAACTGGTATAAGTGACAACGCCAAGTAAGGGTAGGGGCGCCAAGTAAGGGTAGGTTTCGAAAAACACGAAACCTACCCTTACTTGGCGCTCCCCCTGTACTAAAAAAGATAGGATGTTTTATCAATTTATATTTTCCGAAATTATAANAAAGAAAACGTTATTGTGGACAAGGCATATATTCCATCAATTGGAAAATGCCATGTACACATTTTCCCAACTTTCGGGAATCATTTCTCATCGTTTCCCGCACCATAACCGAGCATACCACCCTTAAGTGTTTTCAGTGTTAATTCAAATGGTTAGGTGATATACTAAAAAATATAGGATGTTTTATCAATTTATATTTTCCGAAATTATAATCGCGCTGATTGGCAAATTTATTAAATACGGAACATGCTGGTGAATTGTGACTTATTTTTCAGGTCCCTCCAGAACAAGCCGAAAATTTCTGGATAAAAAAACAAAATGATAGTCGCGAAAAGAAGACGTCAACGATGACGGCATGGCTTGATATGGATTTGGAAGAAACGGATTTTTTAAAAGCACTTCATAGCATATGCAAGGAGCCCGGTCGACTTGTGGTTGCGGTTCGTTCCCTCGCGGAGCCCCATCCAGATGTCGATTTTTTGAAGAGGCCGAATGTCAAACGCAATGTCGAACATCTGGCGAAGGCGAATGTCGCCTTTGAATTACTTATTCGTACGCGAAATATGCGTGCTGCAATCGAATTGGTTAAGTCACGGATAACAAACATAATTTTGTTGAATTTTCGTCGTTAACTCTCAGGGGAAGGACTTTTTGATAACCCGTGGAAAGAAATTGTGTGCACGTATGCACACACTTAAAAATTCACAATAATTCGCAATAGTTCTGGTCAAACTGGTAAAAACAAGTTGTAGAGCTCATCAAACTACGTCGATCTGACTATAAAGAAATTGATTTGGGCCAGCAGGGCCTCTTTGAAATATCCAACCTACGCAAAAATACCGCCAATAGAATTTTCTCAAAAAGTTGAGGGGGGTCAGCGATACCAATTCTGCCCTACGGGGCCTCCTTATGCCTTAAATTGACAAAAAACCAAGTTGTATGTATATATGCACACACTTCCCCCTGCGAGTTAATTTAAAATGCAAAGTTGTCATTAAAAACTTGGAAATCTTTGAACTTTGATGCATTTTCTTCAATTAAAAATTTCAATAGATTTTGTTATCTGCCGGTAGTCTTGTCCCAATGCGAGATTTGTATTGAACCATATGGGAAAACCAGACGTTACAGGAATCGAGTGGGTCGGCCGTCTTGATTGGGAACACGGCGTTCAGGCCCTTTCCACATACCAAAACGTTTACTGCAAGTTATCCGGATTTTACTCAGGTTTTCAATAATTGAGTTTCAAAACTTGTAGGCAACACCTCCTTGCGTTATCATTCCAGAATTGAGTTATTTTAACACTTTTTGGAGCAAAACGTATCGCGATTTCCACGTATCTTACCATTTACCTAATTATCTTAGCATGTTTTCGGCAAAATTGTTGTTAAGATAACTGGTTAGGTAGTTTATATTAATTTAGGCTATATTTTAGCGCAAGCAACCAACGAGGAAGGAACCGGTTCGCATTACTTTAAACCAAATGTGGACTCAGTTCAGTCTGTTGTGTCCTTCTGTATATCATCGTTTGGTTGTGATCGTTGCTTTTGGGGATCTGATTGGCCAGTCTCGCTCCACTGCGCAAAAACCGGCCTCGAAGAAAACCTACAGATATTTAAAACCGCTTTAACAAACTCGAACATATCATCTAGAGACATTGCAGCTATTTTCGATAAAAATGCGAGAAATTTTTACCAAATCTGATATTACGACATCTTGGGCAACTATCAAGAATCGGACTTCCACAAAAATCCATCTGGGGCCTTCAAACTCACTGTTTATTCAATAAATTTCAGTTTGTCATTACACCCCCTGCGCTGTTATCTTGCAGATTTTCCCGTCGGCTCCGTTATTTCGCAGATTTTTTTTGGTTAATTTTCCAGAAATCCATATCTTTCTGTGTTTAGGACCGCGTTTTTATCTTGATAGATGTCCCCGTTCGCTTCGTTATCTTGCGTTTTTTCTATGCCAAAGTTGCAAGATAACAGCATAGGGATGCATTGTTTTTGAATTGTCTTCTGTAGAGTTTGTTTGGGGAATTGATTTTCAATTGGACTATTTTATATTTAAGACTCTCCTTTTGAACTTATTGACATTACCATAGATTGGTAAAATTGTTTAATTATCGAAAGGTTGTAGAAACGTTATACCAAAAGCGAAAGACTACCAAAATGTCACAGTATTTTAGCACTCTGTGTAGCAAAAATGCATTCCAGACGGATGTTTTAGATCATCAGAGTTGCGGTACAATTTATTTTCGTTGTTTTTGTTACAATGTTTCGGTAAGAAATTTTTATACACCGGGCGCGCATATATCAGGCAGGTTTCGCGACAAGAAAAAACCACGTCTGCTTACTGCTTAGGGTGTTTGATAACTGCGATTGACGTAGGCGGAAAAGTGAAAACATTTTTTGGGGAAGAACCGCCTGATAACAGCACTAGCGGTCCAATCAGCCTGAAAACTGGATACCTCATAACTGCGTTCTTCAACCATTTATTTTACTTTAATCTTGAGAACGAGTAATTGAAGTATTAATTTATAATCTCAGGATTGCAATTATGGGCTCGAAAGGTGTTGGAAAAACTTCTTTTATTTCACGATTACTCGATAACTGTTTGGCAGATCAAGGTTTGTAGCCGGTTCTTTTATTTAGCTGGAAACCATATTGTCGTAGAGAGAAATTTGTCAAAAAATGTTCTCGACAGACATTTTGTCCTGTAATTTTTTCCGAAAACGTACATACGTGTTTACTCTTTGAAAAATTTTTTGTGGTAAACTATGAGACCATTTATTCATTTACTTTCCCAAAAAAACGTTTTTCACACGTTACAGTTTTTATAACAGTAGTAAACAAAACGGCCTATCCATTCTTAAACCCAAAATTGTAAATATGAATTCAGAGCCCTTTACAAAGCGCATTCATTTCTCACCGGATAACCGTCGAAAATCATATGTTGTTCAAGCAGTAGTCAATAGTCAACTATTAGGTTTGCTAAGACAACATTTGAAATTATAATTTGTCATTCTGAAAGTAATGATTGTGTTACAATCTTATTAAGATTTTCACTTTATCGAAATTGACGAAGATCTGGTCGAACTCATCCGAATGACACAGAATCCTTTTGAATCATGTCCCGTACCCAATTTTGATATCATAAGTTACGATTCATAACTGGAATTATTAGCCACAACGAAACCCAAACACTAGAGGCTAGTGACTAGACAGACAGTGCATAATGTTTTCAAACAACACGTTAAAATTACTGCAATTGTTTGTTTCAAAACCAAAAATGTAGTTCGAATGAGTTTTACAGGTAAAATTGAATAGGTCTTAATAGTAACCATTTATAAATTTTACATGAAGACATTTTGCGGAGTTATAAGGGGAGCGCTTCAATTGGTACCCGCGATCTTTTGGTAAAAAAGCTTCTTTTGGTACCAAAACGTCTCTTTGTACCAAAAGAAGCTTCAGTATCAAAAGAAGTTTTAGTACCAAAAGAAGAGCACCAGTACCAAAAGAAGCTTCAGTACCAAAAGAAGCTTTTGGTACCAATACTCTTTTCGTACCAATACTTTTTGGTGACAATGCTTCTTTAGGTACTTAGCCAGTACCAAAAGAAGCATTTTTACCAAAACATCGGGGTTACCAATTAAAGCGCTCCCGTTATAAGCTTATCTAACCAAACTTTTTATGTCAATAACACCGCTTTATGATAATACGTTTTTTTTTTACTTTTCGACAAAAGTCATTTTTTGTCTTAAACAAATAATTGTGTACGTCGAAACAGCTTCACTTCATACGATGCTTACTTGGATTGGGTTCCAATTTATTATGAATTAAAATAACTTAGACATGGTGGGGCCAAATTGTTAAAGTACGGAGTTTTACCCGTTCGGGAGTCTACCAATTCGTACACCACTTTAAAAGCTGCACAAAGAAAAACAAATTAATAATTTACTTTAACAGTCATGCACATCTGGGGTAGGTAGCTACCCTCTAGCGCGCCAAACAATGAACGGTTTTTTTTAATTATTATTTTATTTTGAAGCCCTGTTCTTCTTATGTTACTGTGGTGATTTTCAACCTTAAGTTAATGTCCTTAACCCTCGTCCTCCACGGACCCAAAGGTAAAAACAATTTTCTCCCATATAAAAACGTAAAACAAATTTTGATTTCAAATCCGTTTTTTTTATTATCACAAGCCGTTCTCTTTTTATTTAGAAATAAAGTGAAAATGGGTAGCTAGCTACCCAATATGCGCATGACTGTTAAATAGGCATGATTAATACTAAGCTTGAATCCTATGATAAAGTGATGTTTGATGTATCCGAGCCTAAAAGCGAAGAGTTTGCTCTGGAATTAATCGAGTACATAACGAATATCTATATGGCTCAGAACCAGGGTTGGATATCCTAATCATAAAAATACAAAAGCACACTCAGAGCGTGATTGTGATTCAAAACTTCGTGATTTAACTTTTTTCCATCCCTGATCAGAACGGACAAAAAAGTGAACTTCGTTTAAGTTCAATTCAGTCGCCTGGAAACACTCGGTTTGCGTCGGTGACATCAATTTTGAGCGGACAAAAGCGGAAACAGCCGGTAACGGCTCTGGTCGGCAATTTTGCAGATAAGCTCAACGTATGGTGTGATAAGACGCCGAGGCGTTTTTTAGCATAGTTAACGCTTATTTTGTTAACGAAATTCGAAAGTTAACATTCGAAGTTAACTCACAGGGGGAAGTGCGTGTAAATAGACACGAAACTGGGTTTTTTCGTCGACTTAAGGTATATGGAGGACCCGTAGGTCAAAACGGGTATTGGTGACCCCCACCCCTCAACTTTTCGAGAAAATTCGATTGACGGTGTTTTTCTTTTGCGTAGGTTGAAGATTTCAAACAGCTCTCTAGGAGGCCCTGGTGGCCCAAATCAATTTCTGAAACTCACTATTATAGTCAGATCGACGTAGTTTGACGAGCTCTACAACTTGGCTCTACCAGTTTTTTTGAATTATTGCGAATTATTGTGAATTTTTTNCCCTGAGAGTTAACATAAAAATTAGTTTGACCGTGTGGAGGGCTTTCAGTAACCTTGATATAATTTTAACGCTATTCCATCATCAACCCAACAGTCTGAGTTCTGACGGTATGATAGACGGTATAGTTGTTTATAAAAAGTTAAGTTAATAACTAGTAACAAAAGCGTGTTCCAGTATTTCAGATATATCGATACAAAAACGAAAAACTTAACGATGGATATCTCTACGATGTACAACTATCAAGTTTTCAAATGTGAGAAAAAAATTCGTATTAATCGTCGGAAAAACTTGTGATTGCCTGTTATGATTTTTTTTTATTTTCGCAAACGCCATGCAGGCTGCATGATGCCGCGCGATGATACAGCCTAAATCAGGCGATAAATCATGAAGTGTTGGTGTTTTTAAACGGGTTTACTTGAAAAACTGAAAATTACCTCTAGTATTTGAGGAACTTGTTCGAAGATTACGTTTGCAACAAGAAAAAGACATGAATCGACGACCAGAAAAGAAACATCGAAGGTAAAAACTAGTACACGTATTCCCAAATGAGCATTTTGTTAGGATAATTGGGTAGGGCCTTTGGTAAGAGAATTGGATATCACGATACGTTTGGGTCTAGATTTCCTTAACTGTCAAACAAAATAAGTTATACTTAAAGTAACTTATACCTAAAGTCATGCGATAAAACTCACAATTTTAAAATTTGTTATATTTCAGGTCTCATAGCTTGACAGCAGCGCTCAGTACAGTACCATTATGAATTACTGACGTGTACGAGAAGAATACAAATCTATTTTAAAATTATAATGTATCAATTCAAAAAAACTAATGAATACATTTTTATTCCCCAAATGTGACGCTTATTAGTGATAAATTATTATACACCACACACCTGTTTAAAGTATTTTTTCGCCTACGCACTATCTGCTTAACCCGTGTTCTTCGCTCCACCACTAGTGCTTGTTCAACGCAGGGATACAAATTTGTATCCCTCGTATTTACGTGCTTAGTGTGCGTTAATGCGACATAGTATGGAAAATGTTAAGGTTTAGTTTGAAAGGTCTCACCTTTAGCATACTGAAACAAAATACAGGGATATGAATTTTGAATTTAAATTCAATATTTGTATTTTAATACAAAATTTTTCGAGCAAATGGTTAACGGGTGCCGGTTAACTGCGCACCCTGTGTAAATTGCTTTATAAAATAATATCATAAAATTTTCGGCTTTATAAATTATATT
>SCLG01000001.1:2766838-2804165 GCA_004367875.1 Oikopleura albicans
ATTATATTATATTATATACGCCCGTAGGTTCCGCTGCATTTGTTTTCCGGATTACTTTTTTTTCAATTGTCTTTTTTAATGTTTTTTTAAATATACGCATTGTTATGAGAAAATAAAACCTAACGTGCGACGTGCCTACTCTCGTCAAAAGCGTAAAAACAATACATTGAATCACTAGCCTGTGTGATTAGGATGTTAAGTAGAATTAGTAACTATTTTCCTGTGGTACTTTTAAACCCGCCACATCTAGTAAAATAACGTTAAAATAACATAAAAATGATATATAAAAAACAAACACATAAAAATGTAAACATTTACTTGTAGTAGAATTTTTAAAAACACATGCGTTAGTAGAGACGGGACCCTTTTAGAGATAGTGAAATTCTGGAGAGCCAGAGTAAGGTATGATTTTTTTGTTACTAATTCTCAGCACTTTTATTATTCGCCTTGACGCCTCAAAGAAGATAAAGTTAGGATTGTGCATTTATTCCAAATTGTATGAGAAATTAATATAATATCAATTTGATTAACTCGGCGGTTGAAATTGAACAAGCCTTATTTTTTTAAGTTCTGATATGAATTCAGCAACTTTTTCTGGACAGACTTTTATGCAACATTTTTTCCAAATTGTGAAACTTATTATAAGTATTATTTTATAAAATTACGAGGTAAAAATAATAAAAAAAAAACAAAGTTAGCTGAGCCAAGCCAATTTTATTCGAAGGTCACAAAAACCCAAACCAGACCAAAAAGCCTGAAAATGCCTGGGTTTGCCGAGCCCGGTATTATCTTTATGTTTTTTTCCTGAAAAAGGTGTTCGTCAAAAAAAAAATTGAATAAAAATTAAATTTTCCTGCATAAGGTTTTGCTTCAATCGTATTTTGGTCTTGAAAAGCACCCAAATAATTTGTTGACAATTCTTATTTGAAAGGCTACAGTCGATTCAATAAAATTTACACAAAATGACGAGTGTTTTGTGGACATGCATATACCGAGTCAAATTGATAAAATTGCGATCGAAAAACGCCGTTCAAAACGAAATATTACTATAAATGACCAAAGCCGATTGACGTTTCAGAAAGCTAAAAAGGGTGAAATGCCGAGAAATAATATAGATTTGCCAGAGTTCAACAGATGGATTGCTCCAGGCAGTTATAAAGTCAGCGGCTTTGTTAACAGGATTCGGTTTTTCGGTTATTTTTGTTTATCTCAAACATTAAATAAATTTACAAAATGTTTAATCCAGTCGAATGGTCGTTTCAGTGAAAAATACAGTGTGGTTTAGTCATACTGTATGACTCAATCATCTTCCGCTTTTCTATGGTTGACCAGAAATATTTGGATTTCGTTGAATTTAAAGTTCAACGCTTTGGTCACATCCATGACACACATCTGAAAATACGTACAACGTATACAAAAACATTAAACAAAACGTCAATTTAAATGGACATACAAAAAACTCAAATATAATTCTTATTAACACTAGGGATCCTTTTTATCATTGAGCCCTATTTGGCGAAACATATCAGAGTATATGGCGCAGTTGTACGGCACTCAATTCATTTGGAGGTTTATTAAATAATAAATAATAACTTTGAGACTATTAGACCATCTAATGGTTTCCATAGTATACGCGCGCGATTAGTGGAGCCCATGGGTTAAGTTATAATAGTGCCTTGATTGAGTGAACTGAGTGCTGTACAACTAATTGCGCGCTAATAAAGATATTTTTAGTTACATAACATCGATTAAGGCTGAATTTTGGACGCAATCGCGAAATAAAAAAAAGAGGCGGCCTTGGAAGAGGTAGAGGTATTTTTCAGTACGCGAACATTTAATTTGGTTCACCTCTAACCAATCACGTCAATGTCACATGAGATGACCTCGTCCATATCCGCTTCTTTTTTATTTCGCTAATTGCGTCCCAAATTCAGCCTTAATCGATTTTATGATAATCCAAAAAAAAAAAATTTGACAAACCGACAAAAGTACGAGAACTTTATTCATTAAAAGTAAAATCAAGGAACGAATAGAAAAATGCATATTTGATGAAATTCCGATTCCATTTCTGCTCGTTCATCCAAATACACCGTCCATTATGGAACCCTATATGTTCAAGATCAGATCACATGCAACGGAAGCGTATACAATGAAGCTAGTAAACGGATTTTGTTATAAAAACCGACAGTTTGATCTCTGTACATGTGATGATAAAAATCATTTAGCTGTGTCAAGCGTCAACATGGGAAAAGGAATTGATTCAAATATATAGTTTACAGAGCACAACATATGTTCATATTACGAACTTGTATATGAATAAGGACAAAAAAAAGTGGGAAATGTCGAAATTTTGGATAAATAAGGTAACCGCGGTTAAACCGTAGTAATAAACATAATTGCTGCATCATTTTTTTCTTAGAAGAAAAATTCTTTTGACTGGATCTGCCCTGTCCCTTCTCTTTGGGGGCGTGGGTTCGAATCCGACTTCAGTCATCACCTTGACTGGATCTGCCCTGCCTTAATAAAATGACGATAAAATAATACGCTGTCTCCCAACTGAATGCCGTTAATTTTTTATTCAGCAGTTGTATATCAAATATATGTCCGAGTGACACATCGGGCCATTTTGAACCCCCCCCCAACATTCTAACATATAAAATACCCCAGGAATGTCTTAAATAGGCGTAACTCCTTTTTTTTGTTTTATGATCCCTATGAAAAAGTCAGAAAATATTTTCACCAAGATGATTCCTTAGTAGTAAATTAATTATTTTGCACTTTTTTGACTCGACTGGTCAAGCCCTATCAATTAGTTTTGCGAAAATATTGATCAAAGATTGAAGAATCAGCTGATTTTCTGCAAATAACTTCTGGTTTCTCCCAAATGTCCGATTCGTGCCATATGCAGTCCATAATAGGAATTCTGACAAGGGATAGAAACTAGTGGGTACTACGTGTAGTCAACTTGCCACACTCGACAAAAATATTTGGTGTTGGCCACACCGTGTGGCGAGTTCCCTTTTATACCCAAACGGTAAACTCGCCATACCACTATTTTTGGGGAGCGCTTCATTTGGGCCGCAAAGCTTCACTTAGGCCAAGCTTCACTTGGACCGAAAACTTCACTTGGGCCATAGGGTGGTCCGTCGGCAACCCCCGGCGGCTTCAGCTCAAGTGAAGCATTACCCAATAAAACTGTGAAGCTTGGCCCAAGTGAAGCTTTGCGGCCCAAGTGAAGCGCTCCCCTATTTTTGACACTTTTTATACAAATTTATAGTACCATTCTTAATTCGATTTGTGATTTCTAATCCTGATCTGGACAAAAGCTTACACTAAATTGGTAGAAGACGACGAGAGTCTTTGGGACGTTGTTAACGACTACGAATTCGAGACTCTCTTTATCGCCAAAAGTGGTTTGAGCGATTCGCAATCATTCAACACCGCATTTGTAAAAATAAAACATGAACCGTTTGGCGAGAAATTGTCGTCGCAAATGGAAGTTGGTGGACAGAATATTCGCAATGGATCTATTCATGTACAAATCAATGTAAAGGGTTTATTTCAAACCAGCTTCCTACGGAATTTTCGACCTAGCTTTTGTATGCGACGAGTTGGGTATCATACGACTGGTTGGCGGTCTCCATTAGTACAAAACTCGACTGGTACCAAATTCGACTGGAATCGGGTACCAGTCGCTGTAGTGTACCAGCTGCCGTTTGGTACCAATGGAGACCGCCGACCAGTTTTTTTAGTATCACTCGTTAGCCCGGTGAAATTTGCGCCGTGCCGTGCAAGCGGGTGTGCGGGGGTACTTTTCTGATACAAACAGTCATCTGGTACACTACAGCGACTGGAATCGGGTACCAGTCGCTGAAGTGTACCAGTCGCCGTTTGGTACCAATGGCGACCGCCAACCCGACGAGTTTCGTATCTTTCTCAGAGATCCCGAATAAACCCAATTATAGTAACATTTTGGTTATATGTTAACGGGCAAACGCAGGCATTGAATACTGATGATGAAATTCTAGGAATATACAATAGATCAAACGTAGTCGACAAACATTATGTAACCAAATTCTTGTTCTTAAAGCTTTCAGTTTGCGAAGTAAAATTTAAAAGTAAAGTAATCATATTTGTACATCTCTAATTCACAAGAGCTCAAAATGGTCGTTTCTGTAAAAATAAGAAATCAATAAATACTTCACTAGTGTTGGTTACAGGGTGAACTTGAGTCAAAATTAGATTAGCCCATTACAATCCACTTTTTAATTTTACGTCGAATGGCCAAATTACTTTTTTTCCGAAAAATTGGCTTATTTTTTCTCTCTAAGAATTACAAACATTTTATAAAAAAACATCTGAGGACCAGCTTTATATATTCCGAATATAAGGTCATACATTCAAATATGTTGGCAAGGATTTCAAACTGGTATGGCAACGTATTTTGACGGATATCAAGGGTTGTTGGTAAATCACTTGGTGAATGAAACTCATGGAGTAATACCTCTTACAATAGCAATCCCGTACGAAAATAAAATACGTTTGTTACGATTATGGATAAGTCAAGTGTCCCATCTATCTTCTGCTTTGAGCAGCGTTATATTTGACAAAACAGGGGCGCCGAGTAGGGGTAGAAGTTTAGTTGGGGGGATGGTAGCCAAGTTATGGTCGGTTTCATTTGCCCCTAAAAGTTTTGAAAAATACTACAAAACGGTTGTCTAGAGTTAAGTACGTGCCTGATTGTTTAGAATAGTGAACTAATAGGTTGGATAACTGATAGACCAGTCAAATGATAAGAGCTGCTTCTGACGATTTAACGTTTTTCGATTCGCAACTGATCAGTACAACCAATTCTGCTACTGAAATATTTCTACAGCCTTTTGTACCACTATTCGACATTCTCAATCCGCGACAAAAAGTCAATTCGGCGAATGNTTTTTTTTTGTACAGTTATCTTTCATTTTGTACAAAAAAAAACACGTATTGCGCAATATGCGCACGTTACGTAATGCCTATTTGCAGTTATCTTTCATCGCCTACGCAATTTCAACCATACGGCTACACAATGTACACTTATCTTTCATTTGTCTGCCTATTTTCAGTTATCTTTCGTCATTTTCACGATGGTTTGCGAAAGATAACTGTACAACTGGTGTATTTGACAAAACAGGGGCGTCAAGTAGGGGTAGAAGTTTAGTTGGGGGGAGGGTAGCCAAGTTATGGTCGGTTTCATTTGCCCCTAAAAGTTTTGAAAAATACTACAAAACGGTTGTCCAGAGTTAAGTACGTGCCTGATTGTTTAGAATAGTGAATTAATAGGTTGGATAACTGATAGACCAGTCAAATGATAAAAGCTGCTTCTGACGATTTAACGTTTTTCGATTCGCAACTGATAAGTACAACCAATGCTGCTACTGAAATATTTCTACAGCCTTTTGTACCACTATTCGACATTCTCAATCCGCGACAAAAAATCAATTTGGCGAATGGGCAAAAACTACTAGGTACAAACTTATAAATGATAATATTTGAAAAAAAAATATTATATTATATGTTGAATTAAGATGATATTGTCAATACGGATCGAGCTGTGCTTGTTAATAATCTTAATATATCAATACCAATTGACGACATACACTGGCTAGGCTGTTAAAACTACTTTAATATAAAAGATAATCTCCAAAAACGTACAATAGAGGTCATTGACACTAGTGGTCACCAGAGGTCGCTCGAGGTCACCGAGAAAAGCGGGGTCAACTGAATTGTCGGCGGCTGAATTAAACGCTCTCGGGTGGACAATTTATATTGTCGACGCAACACCTTAATAGTTCGCGCTACCAATTCTGATTGGGCGGGTTACCATAGCAACGCGAAATAACAAGAAACAATGTCTTCCTTTTTTGTTCCGAGGACAATCAGCGACTCTCCTGACGGAGTCTAATACTGTTCTTTTTTCTTTCGCGGACAGCTGCATATTGTAGGTAACACTGTGCATACACAAGTTTTCTCGTTTGCCCCAGTTCCGCATTTCTTCCCACAATAGGGTACATCCTTTTTATTAAGCCGAAATACAGTAGAGTTTTTCAACCAATTGACAGCCTAAAATTAGCGATTCGGTAATGCCGATAATTCGAATTATTCAATTTTACTCCATCTGAGCGCAACATTGCCAACTAAAAAAAGTTGTACATATTGTTCATGTAGCAAACAATATGACCAAGATCTGAATTATAAAGTGGACCAACTACGCAATGACTTCTTTATACTCGATTTTAACGCCGTTGGTAACATTCTCTTACCTCACGAAGATATGGTTTATTACTGGGTTTCTGTTAACGTTACAGATGACGGGAAAACGGCTGAGAGCGTTTGCTCAACAGGATTGGCTATATTTATCGATATTCCGAGCAGGGCTCGGCACGAATGGTTTTGGCACATGGCTTGGCTTAGCTTGGCGTTTTGTAAGCCAAGCCAATGAAAATGCCTGGCTTTGCCGAGCCCGGAATTTCCGAGTTATGTGTTTTCAAATTAATTTGACGGAAATCCGTCAAAGTATCTAAAAAACCTAAGGGTAGATTTCCAAAAATCCTTATTTGGCACGCAGGGCTCGGCACAATTGGCTCGCTTTGGCTCGCTTGGAGCCAAAAATTGCAAGCTTGGAGCCAAAAATTTTTGACCTAGAGCGAGCCGAGCCGAGCCGAGCCAAAAAAAAAAATCAAGTGTGCCGAGCCCTGTTGGCACGCCCACCGTATACAGTATGACCAAGACCGTAACTATTTGAGTATAAGGAATGGTTTTGATTATAGCTGTTTAAGTGAATAAATTTCTACTGGATGTTCCTATCAATCTCGCAGTCCAGTCATTTATACCTATAAAGGCACAAATTGTGAAAGTACGGATAAAGCTAAAATATGTTTTAAAATATGTTTTTGCGAGTAAGTGAACTTGAGAAACAACTAGACTAGCCAATTACAATCTAATTTTCTCTCAATTACACCAGATCATCTGGTCCAGATGACTCGTTATGTGGCTACTTAATTGGTGTCTAAAAATAGCCGTATAACGAGTTTTACCCTATAACAGGTTGGGCCTACGCAAAACCGTGGGTTAAAGCTGTAAAAACTTATTTTTGGACTTGCCATATAAAGGGATTTTTTTCCGATTACGAATAACTCTATAACGAGTCATCTGTACTTCAGTAAAATCTTGGTAATCGCTTTTTTTCTTCACGTACGTCCTTAGGCTACTTTGAAATGAGACGACAAAATGTTTGACGTTCTCCGATTTGAGATGGTTGAAAAAATTGTCAAAAACCCATGTTTTTTTGGCCTGTGAGTCATTAAAAGTGTGCTTGAAACTGCGAAAGAATTTCTTTTCAATTTGCAAAAGGGCTTTTTTATCGCTTTTGGACTGATAAGCGTAATCGTGATAATTCACAGAAAACGGCGGCGAGTTGCTGATGCTCTTCACAAACGTTTTCCATCCTATGATGCGGCGATCGAACTCAATGATGACTTCAGTAAAGTTATGAAAGACAATTAGTACCTTCTGTATCACTTGAGGGTTTATTCGCCGAACATAACCGGCCTCATTAACCCTTGAGCAGTGTATCAAACATATGTAATCTCATACATACTTTAATCTCAGACACAATACTAATGCTTAGGGTGTCCAAATCGGAAACCGGAAGTCATTTCAGGGCGCAATATTTTGTGAGTGATTTTTTGGATAGAAATTAGAAATCATTTGAAAAAAACAAGACGAATTCTCTGCCCTTTTAAAGTAAGCCGGATCCCCAAACTTTTTATTTATTGGGCTAGATTTATAAAATTCAGTAAGTACGATGTTTCCAGGTTTAATAGCAAACGCTCCATACAATCCAATACGATACAGAATCAACTTAGTGTAGTACTTTTCTGCTATTTAATTTTAAAAATAACTTAATTCAGTAAAAAATTAAATATGGATAAGCCTATAACTGAAGAATGTGATGATCTGGTTCTGTTGCCAGCTGTGGGCCAGCAGGTGGCTCCTCAAGTAAAGTTTCCCGAAAATTGTAAGTTAAAAAACTGGAATTTTTGCAAAATTTACTATTAACTGTGGTCATGGCGGAAATTCCATTCCGTCGTACGGTATTTTAATAGCTAGCTACCCATTGTTTTTCAAAAATAATAGTGGGTGCTATTTTATATGTTTTTTGGTTGATTATTTCAATTTCAAGCCCTTTTATGTTTTTTTTTTGAACAATTTTATGCATAAAATAACTTAACTCCGTACTCCCACGACACACACGTGTCTACAATTTAGGCCAAAATTCTCTTTATATCTTTTTCTAGTAAATTTCTAGTAAGAGAAGTAAAAATAAGAATTGAAAAATAAAAAACCGTACCTTTAACCCCAATTATCACGTGACACGTTGAACTTGGGCAAAAATGAGCAAAAATTTTAAAATTTCTTTTTTCGAGCTGAACAAAACTGTATTAACAGTTTTTTTTTCGAAAAATTGACTTGTCCAATTCTTATGTTTTCTTCTTTTAACCCAAAAAAATTCAACAAAACATGCCGTAGTTCCAGATTGTGTATTACCAACCGTATTCTATTTTTAGCGAAAATTAAAATTGAAAACGATGGATTTAAAGAATCCCAGGGACAATCTCCAAGATTAACACACAATGGTTACATTTATTCGTTGGACGAATTTGAAGCTTTTGCAGATTCACTGGAAATGATTGCAGCCAAAAGATAATTTTAAACAATTTGTCATTTTGAAACAATAAAAAAAACTTTTACAGTCCTTATTCTTAATACTTACCCACTCCATATGGAGGATTTTTTCCAATACGGACGTTTTTTGCGAAAAATGTCCCCAAAACAATCGAAAATGGACAGTTTATGACAATTCACCCAAATACGGACGCTATTTTGGAGAATAAAATCGTCCGTAATGGAAATAAGTACGCTACCCTTTTTCATCTACAATATAAGACAAAGAAAGCATTGTAACAGTTTGTACTACACAAAATGATTTTATGTTTAACAATTTTACTGTACAACTCTTTATTTTACAAAAAACTGTACAAATTTGACCTGAAATGTACTAAACAAGCCATGTGTCGAGCCCGTCAATGTTAACCTTTCCGTTCGTAGAAAACAGCAATTGTGTTTACTTAATAAATAGTCTGAAAAGACAAAATGTGTTTAAAATTTGATCTCATAGTGTCAAAAATGTCTTAGTTTATAACTCCGCGAAGGTTAACTCGCGAAGGTTAACTCGCGAAGGTTAACTCGCGAAGGTTAACTCGCGAACGGTAACTCGCGAACGTCAACTCGCGAACGTTAAGTCCGCGAACGCGTGATTTCTTTGCTGTACACCCGTTGATTTCCCTTATCTCAGGATATGTATCGCCATTTGAATAAACGGCCAGATTTTATTGCACTTTCGCTCGATTTGATTTGTGCACACGGTACTAAAAACCACGTTTTTGCACTATTTTTGAATACTGAATACTGTGTGGCTGATCGACCGAGAAAATCTCAGTTATATCAAATAAGTTTATCTAGATTCTCAGTTAATTTCTCGTTTTAGGTAATTGCTTTCATGAAAAGTGTCCTCTATAATGAATTGGATGACACGTTTGGCGGTCAATGTTTACACGGTTATATAGAGATCCTGTATATATATTATATATCGTATATTTTATAAAGGGATATGCGGAATCAAATGAGCTGCGCAACTTTCCTCACTGTAAGTTGTGCCCTGATTTGAAATTGTATCATGAAATTCATTTACTTTTTTATACCAGGACTTATTGCATTTCAGTGGGTATACAGGGGTTGGAATGTTTTTTTTAACTCTTAGGGGGAAGGAGTTTTTGAGAACTCGTAGGGGGGAAATGCGTGTAAATAAACACGCACTTAAAAAATTCACATTAATTCGCAATAATTAAAAAAACTGGTAAAGCCAAGTTGTAGAGCTCGTCAAACTACGTCGATCTGATTATTCAGAAATTCATTTGGGCCACCATGGCCCTATAGAGAGCTGTTTGAAATCTCAAACCTACGCAAACAACACCGTCAATCGAATTTTCTCGAAACGTTGAGGGGGAGGGGGTCACCAATACTCGTTTTGCCCTACGGCCAAGGCTACGGGGCTACGGGGCCTCAATATGCCTTAAATCGACGAAAAAACCAGTTGCGTGTCTATTTACGCGCACTTCCCCTGTGAGTTAACTTGAATATGATAACAAAACAACCGATTTGGATTTTCATTAAACTTTTTCCACTTTTTTGAATCCTTTTTTACGAAAAAAAAACTCGGCCGAGCTGCTATCAGACACCATTTTTGCATGTTTTTTGGTGATTCCCATTTACACACAGCGCAGTTATTCAGCAGTTTTTTTTTTTGCGGGGATTTGGTTTTATTAGAAGTAAAATGTGTCAACCTTGATTTTATATCAAAAAATGGTTTCCAATACTGCTATACCCATTTGAGTTCCAAAGCGAAAACATTTTTGACCGATCGAAAATATTGCGAGAAGATGGACCGAATGATACAAATGCCAAAATTTCTAAGGCGGTATTTTAGAAAAAAAGTCGAAAGTACGTGTTGTTTCTTTTAATGTATTTTTTGTTGGCAAACGAACACAAAACTAGTCTTAAGTCCTCTCAGATACGTAGAAATGAAATTAATTCTTCCGCTGATTTCCGCGTATATTAGAAGTGAGAAATTATGGAATGATACAAATTATGGCACAAGGCCAACGGAAATATATTTCCGACTCTCTGATTGCCTCTATAGGTTAACTTCGATGTGATGTTGGCTCTATTATATCCAGGTTTGCCATAAGGTTTCCATAGTACCAAAAATTTGTGATCATAAACTGAACCATTAAAGTCCCCGACCCCTAAAAGGGCAAAAAAGTTATAAAAAAAAAGTAGTCGCTTCGGTACATCAGGGATTTTTCGGCCTTACAAAGGTTAATTATTTTATATATTTTTGGTATCAAAGTGCTATTTAAGTGTTCAAACTTGCTTTAGAAATTACTCAAAGTACAACAGGGTTGTAAAAAAACGTATGAAGATCTACGTAGTACGTACCGTTTCCAGTTCGACAAAAAAAGTAAAACCAAAGTGCGTGTGTCTTTAATATTTTTAACATTAAAAGTCAGTATAAATCTGAAAATATTACCCCTTTCGGGGAGATCGAACAAATCAAAAAAAAACTGCCCGTTCCGGGGACAATCCACGTTTCATATTTTTCTAACAGAAAAAATAGGCATAGATTTTTCCCCGGATTGTATCTCATGAAATTTTATCAAATAGGTGCATAAATAACATTATCGGCCCTTGTTGGCAAGATTTCAATATTTTATGGCGTGTAAACTCTCAAAATTTGCAGCTTTTGTATCTAGAAATTAATACGCATCGCGCACTATCGCGGGAAGAATTTCATCGCTTCTCTCTTTTACAATTATTTTTCTTCGTTTCGGAATTGGACATGAGGAAAATGCCGACGCGTTGTATTTCTCTTTTACTCGTATTAANTCACTGTAAGTTGTGCCCTGATTTGAAATTGTATCATGAAATTCATTTACTTTTTTATACCAGGACTTATTGCATTTCAGTGGGTGTACAGGGGTTGGAAAGTTTTTTTAACTCTTAGGGGGAAGGAGTTTTTGAGAACTCGTAGGGGGGAAATGCGTGTAAATAAACACGCACTTAAAAAATTCACATTAATTCGCAATAATTAAAAAAACTGGTAAAGCCAAGTTGTAGAGCTCGTCAAACTACGTCGCGTCGATATGATTATTCAGAAATTCATTTGGGCCACTGGGCCCTATAGAGAGCTGTTTGAAACCTCACACCTACGCAAAAAACACCGTCAATCGAATTTTCTCGAAAAGTTGAGGGGGACGGGGTCACCAATACTCGTTCTACGGGGCCTCAATATGCCTTAAATCGACGAAAAAAACCAGTTACGTGTCTATTTACGCGCACGTCCCCCTGTGAGTTAACTTGAATATGATAACCAAACAACCGATTTGGATTTTCATTAAACTTCTCCACTTTTTTGAACCTTTTTTACGAAAAAAAACTCGGCCGAGCTGCTATCAGACAGCATTTTTGCATGTTTTTGATGATTCCCATTTACACACAGCGCAGTTATTCAGCAGTTTTTTTTACGGGGATTTGATTTTATTAAAAGTAAAATGTGTCAACCTTGATTTTATATCAAAAAAAAATGGTTTCCAATACTGCTATACCCATTTGAGTTTCAAAGCGAAAACATTTTTGACCGATCGAAAATATTACGAGAAGATGGACCAAATGATACAAATGCCAAAATTTCTAAGGCGGTATTTTAGAAAAAATAAGTCAAAAAGTACGTGTTGGTTCTTTCAATGTATTTTTTTGGCAAACGAACACGAAAACTGATCTTAAGTCCGCTCAGATACGTAGAAATGAAATTACTTCTTCCGCTGATTTCCGCGTATATTAGAATTGAGAAATTATGCAATGATACAAATTATGGCACAAGGCCAACGGAAATATATTTCCGACTCTCTGATCGCCCTCTATAGGTTAACTTCGATGTGATATTGGCTCTATTATATCCAGGTTTGCCATAACGTTTCCATGGTACCAAAAATTTGTGATCATAAAATAAATCAGTAAAGTCACCGACCCCAAAAGTTTAGGGCCTAAACGTGCAAAAAAAAAAAAAAAATGTAGTCGCTTCGGTACATCAGGCATTTTACAAAGGTTAATTAGTATATATACTAGTATTTTTGGTATCAAAGTGCTATTTATAAAACTAAACTATACACTTAAAGTGTTCAAACTTGCTTTAGAAATTGCCTAAAGTACAACAGGGCTGTAAAAAACCTATGAAGACCCTACGTACCGTTTCCAGTTCGACAAAAACAAGTAAAACCAAAGTGCGTGTTTCTTTAAATTGTTTAACATTAAAAGTCAGTACAAATCTGAAAACATTACGCCTTTCTGGGAGATCGAAAAAATAAAAAAATAAATTGCCCGTTTCGGGGACATTTACTTGTTTCGGGTATGAGAACTGTAGTATCAGGAAAGTCCTCGTACAGAAAAAAAAAAGAAATGGACAGGTCAAACTTTTGACAAAAAAAAAACTGTTTTGGCCAACATGTTCGCCTCGAAAGTATTTTTGGAAAATCAAGGCCAAGTTCAACGGCTCACGTGATAAATTAGGATAAAGGCATGGTTTTTGACCAAACGAGGCGTGGTTTTTGACCAAAATATTAAAAGCTAACTTTTCGAGGCGAACATTTTGGCCAAAACAGTTTCGAAAATTTTTCGAAAATTTGACCTGTCCATTTCTTATTTTTTTTCTTCTACAGCAACTCGGTAAACCCTTATTCGACACATTCCCCCCAATCCACGTTTCATATTTTTCCGACAGAAAAAATACGTATAGATTTTTCCTCGGATTGTCTCTCATGAAATTTTATCAAATAGTGGCATAAATAACATTATCGGCCCTTGTTTGCAAGATTTCAATATTATACCTCCATCACGCAAATTTATAAACTCTTGAAGTTCTAAAGTCTCAAAATACCACTAAAGCTTATCCAGGTTTTATCCAGGGTGATGGGTGGACCAAAAAGAATGGATAATTTTCACCGAATAAATGACCGAAAGTTAGTATATACACTGTTTTAGACAATATTTCGTCATTCTGTACAATACATCTTCTACCTGCTCAAATCTTCATAATATGATTTCACAAAAAGCTGTTCAATCATATAATGTCAATATACTCAGAGTGCGCAGTTAACGGTCAACAAAAAAGGATTGTTAAAGGTCCAACAGCAAATTGGACTATTACCGGCGCAATAAAATGATATTATGGGAAATAGTTGTATGGTTGATTTCAGGTCGAACAGTTAACTGCGCACTGTTTATTTACATTTTTTTAACCAAAATTTCAATGGGAATTCTTTAAATGGGAATTGTGGAAAGATTACTTGCCAATAGAACTGGCCATTTTTGAAGTAATTTGAAGAATAATAGTCGTGCGCATCGAGTTTACTATAAGTTATAGTCTATAACAGTCATGCGCATCTGGGCTAGTTAGCTACCCAATTTGCTCTAGCGCGCCAAACAATGAACGGATTTTTTCGATTATTATTTTATTTAGAAGCCGTGTTTTTCTTCTATTACTGGGGTGATTTTCAACCTTAGCCCTCGTCCTCCACGAACCCAAACATAAAAACAATTTTCTAAAAAAAATATTTTTCTCCTAGTACATATAAAACGTAAAAAATGTTTTTCATTTCAAATCCGTTGTCCGTTTTTTTTATCACAAGCCGGTCTCTTTTTATTTAGAAATAAACTCAAAATGGGTAGATAGCTACCCAATATGCGCATGACTGTTAAGAATGACGACTGTAGACCACCTTACCTTAATATACACAGGTTGCACCCTTTTCCGCCGCTGTCCCCACATAATCTGCCGAATAACAGCGTGAGCAGAGTCTCTGAGGATAATTTGTTGTCGAATAACTGTGCACGCAATGTATGTCATATTTTCCTCATCATAGGTTTTGAAATCAAGATATACATGATGCTTAGAAGTTTATTTTAACCGTTGGTTTTGTTTTTACAAGAAATAGAATGATTTTTAACATCTACCGAATCCAGGGAAAACTCAATTTGAAAATCAAAAGGGTTCACGGCAAAAATCTCACGTGCTCATGGAGTTAAAATAAAAAATATGCCGGCGTAATGACTCCCTCCTCAAGTATTGAAAATAACACAGGGTGCGCCGTTAACCGGCACCGAAAACGTTTTGAAAAGCTGCCGTTTAACGGCAAATAGTCCGGTTAATGGGGACATGCGTAGGCGGAAGACGTCTTAGGTTATTTATATTTTAACATTCGTCATTTTGACCGCTATAAGGTCAAGTGGGTTCTTTGAGCTATACACAGGGTGACCTATTAATTGGCACAATATCTTTTTTGGAAACCTACCGGTTAATAGCATATATACTGCTTAATGAGTACATGCGTAGGCGTTTTGCTGGAAAATTGTCGGTTAAAAAACTGCCGGTTAACGGCAAATGGCGTAGGCGCTGCCGGTTAACGGGGTGCCGGTTAACGGCGCACCCTGTGTATGGTTATTTTTTTATATTTTTTTTATAACGGCTCAAATTTGAATTCGTTTTTTGGTGTATGCCGAACGATTATCCTAGTTTTATGTATACTTCATTAATTTTTTCTGCAATCTTTGAAGTTCTAGTGCGCATTGAGCTTTTTTTAGGTCTCTCTCAGAGAACGTTGTTTTCCTACTTTCCGTGGACTTTGTCCGATTTTTCATCTGAATTTTCAAGTTTTCGGATCTTCTCTTGTGTTTTCTAATATCTAGTTTTCGTTTCAATGCATAATCAACGGACGACAACGAAATTTCATCGCTTTTTCGGGACTTTTTTGGTCGATTTCTTTTTTTTCTGCGTCGATCATCGTCCGAATCGGCGTAACTGTTTCTGGAATGTGTTCTAGAATTGAAAAAAAATATAATTTTGAACTGTTTTCCAGAAAAATCTAACGCGTTTTTAACTTCAATTTGCGCCAACGTAGGTTTAAAAAATAATTTGTCGACGGCTTATTGGCTATTACAGTTTACGGATCAAATTTTGGACCCAATCGGGCTATTTTATTGGATATCCTGACGTAGGGTGAAAATTCATAAACCTACGTTGACGCAAATTGAAGTTAAAAACGCGTTAAAGTGCGTAAAATTTGGTAGGAGATATTTTTTAGCCATTACCGTAGTTGTATAATTAGTAGCGTACACTAAGTATTATATTCATCAAGTTATCATTAGTTTCATTAGGCAGCTCTCAACGCATCTAGCGAAACATTGTTTTATTTTTTCAAGACAAACTCGCACCCACCTTTTCTTCTTGGTAAAATACACAAACATACATTATGCTAGTATAAATTACTCCGAAATCGAAATTCGCCATCATCAAAAACATAAAATATGAAAATTACCAGCCCCTAGCCATCATAAAAAAACATGTAAATTTACACAACATAGCATGTATTTCGCTGAATTGCTTGGGATACAATTAGTCAGGATTGGTGTTATCTTTTTGAGTGTCAAGGGAGCAGAAGTCTATTTTAATTTGAAATTAATAGTTTCTCAACTTTAATGATTACCAGGGGAGGGCGTGACAAGGGATATTGTGATTTTGACAGCGCTTGTGCGTAAAAAGGGACTTAGGTTCTTAATAAGGGACGCTTGTTAACTAAAAAATATTAGTCCAAATGAGCCACAAGATATAATTTCTGCGATAAACCGCGATATGATAGATAAAAGCTTCAAACCTTTGTAGATTTTCTAAAAAGTGTCAAAAAGAATTACGGTAGTTAACTCTCAGGGGCAGGAGTTTTTCGGAACCCGTAGGGGGAAAATGTGTGTAAAAAAATACGCACTTCAAAAATCCACAATAATTCGCAATAATTCAGAAAAACTGGTGAAGCCAAGTTGTAGAGCTCGTCAAACTACGTCGATCTGACTATTCTGAAATTGATTTGGGCAACCAGGGCCCCTAGAGAGCTGTTTTAAATCTCCAACCTACGCAAAAAACACCGTCAATCGAATTTTCTCGAGAAGTTGAGGGGGGTCACCAATACCCGTTTTGCCCTACGAGGCCTCCATATGCCTTAAATCGACGAAAAACAAGTTGCGTGTCTATTTACACGCACTTCCCCCTGGGAGTTACGTTGTGTTCTTGTGTTTTTGAGAAAACGTAATAAAAAGGCCTTACCGTTTTGTTTGCAATCGTCGTTCTATTTTTTTCTCAGCTGAACGAATTTTGTGTTGTACAATTGCGGCTATAATACCACATAGTACCAGACCGCCAGCCCCAACTCCTACCATTTTCGGTATCGTCCATGACCACTCGGTGTCATCTTTGGTTGTTAGAACAAAATTAGTCCCTAAAAATGCATCAAAAACATGTCAAAAACCTTGAGAACAAGTTAATAGTTAGTTTTTTATAACAATATTACTAACCCCTAGGGAAAAAACATTATAAACGAACCCGTCTGATGATCTTTTAAAATAATCGCTCAAAACTAACAATTCTTTTAACTCTTAGGGATCTCACGGTTCCTAGGTCCTCCCTCCATGAAATTTCATTTACCCAAAGCCTATGACCCACTTCGGTTATTCATTCGTTTTCCACGATTTTCCGCATTTAGGGTGGTATATTAAGAGCGTTTTTTTTTGCTAAAACGAACGTTTTTTCACAAGTGTTCCGAAATATTATATTTTTCTTACTTGAAGATCTGTTTGGGTTGATATATTTCGTTTGGTATGTTCCCGTTGGATTTTTAATTGCACTGTTGGGCAGCGGTGGGCCTAAGGGCGAGCCCGGTGGGTAGAGATTGGGTGTGCCGTCCTCATTTTGAAGTCCATTTTTGTCATAAATTGGAATATTTTCTGGTCGCTTGGATTTAAACATTGTTGGCCGCTTAACAGTAGAAAACGCATACATAGTATCTCCATTTTGTAATGGCGAAATTCTTCTGCTTCCGATATTGTTTTCCGGCGGTCGGGAGGTAAGGTTTGGGAGAGCTCTACCTGGGTATTGCCTTGGTCGGGGACGATTTCTAAAAGGTAAATCTTAAATACCGGAACATATGTATTACCGTTTAGTTAGGCTTCTGTGAAAAAACTTTGGTTAGTCGAACCACTTGCGGTTAAAGCAAATTTTACGACGTTCACGCCTACGTTGTTACTTTACATGGCTATGTGGTGTACTTTAAGGCCGCTTATTATACACAACCTAATCATTTGAAATAACAGTTTGCATTTGAAATGATAATTTGTATTTGAAATAACACTTTTTATATCCAAATTGTTTCAGGGTTACGCCTACGCACTAGTTGAATATTTCTTAAAACGGCATATTCCAAATCACAACCATCAAAATGGAACTATATTCGGATGTTAACATTCATGCACATCTAGTTTACTATAAAAGTCATGCGCATCTGGGGTAGCTAGCTACCCAATTGGTTCTAGCGCGCCAAACAATGAACGGATTTTTTTTATTAATTATATGTGAAGCCCTGTTATTCTTCTCTTACTGGGGTGATTTTCAACCTTAACCCTCGTCCAACAGTCGTCCAACATGCGAATGACTGTTAAGCAAAAAAAGACTAGACCGCCAATTTCAAAAAGTATATGGGGTAATCTAGGCACTACCCATTTGAAATAACAATTGACATTTGAAATAACAATTTTAAAAAGTGTTACTTCAAATTTTTAAGGCGTGTATCTTAGATGTTATACGTACAACCCATCAAGAGTATCTGACAACCTTTGAAAATTCGCAAAAAAATACTTTCTGGACACTTATCTGATATAAAATTACAACCAAGAAAAAAAGAACTTACCTAGGGCCTGTATTGTACTGGTTTGCACCATATCCCCAGCCACGTTGACCCACTCCTTGCGCTATGTCTTCGTAATGTGCATCGGTAAATTCAGCGATTGTATTTTCGAGTGACGTTGCATAGTCTTTATCTACTCTTTTAAATGTAAACATATAACCCCTTGTCGTTGCATCTTTTGGGATTTCACCGGTGAACGCAGAAACTGTTATTTCGTCCGCTAAACATAGTTGTGTTATTTTGAACATATTTAGTTATTTGACCAAATAGTGTTATTTTATGGATATACAGGTTTAGTCTCACGAAAATCGGCAGAGCGTTTCTAGAAAAGAGCAATTTTCTTCTTTTTTCTTGCAATGGGGTGCTCCTATTGGCCAATATCATTTCAAAATATGCCGACACGGTATACTAGAAACGCGCAGCCGATTTTCATGAGACTAAACCAGTAAAACGAAATTCAATCTTGAGCATATTTGACGTAAGGTCCTTGTATAACAAAAATCATTTTTTGTTTTATATACCAATGGTAAGATCTTGAATAGGGTATACTCAGGGCTCGGCACAATTGGTTCGCTTAGGCTCGCTCAAAAATTGCAATTTCTTCGCTCAAAAGCCAAGCCGAGCCAAAAAGAGTTAATTATGGCGGGCCCTGCAACTATCTAGCTGCAAAAGTCTATCAAAACAATCTTTTTATGTTTGGAAAATCAATCTGATATTTGAATTCATAATTTTTCAAAATTTTATATATGAAAAAATTTCTATGATTTGGCAAAAAGAGGTCAATAAAAACGTTCTGACCACATAATGTCAATTTGACAAGATGTTAATTGAAGATATTTTTTCATAACGGATTGAAGGTATACTTTGTACAATTTTTGACGGATTATTTTGTCGAAATTTTGTTATTGCTCGGTTAATTTTTAGATTTTTACTCACAAACAGATACAAATCGCGGTGGCTTATCGTCATTGCAATATGGCCCGGCGCTTTTTTTCGAGTCTGCGTCAGTTATTGTCAGATTTTGATTTTCGCATTCAGCTAGCATCAGATCTTCAAATTCGATCAAAATTCTTTGCTCAATATCGGGTACATAGATGGTATATTCACAATTCCAATTTTCGCCGATTCGATTCGGATAATATCGAGAAACAATAATCTTCTTTTCTTCTTCAGCTCAGATTTTTTCCTCGGGGCAGGCTTGGAAGTAAACATTAAATGCATTTAGAAATTAGGGTTCGCCAAGTAAGAGACACATATTTCTATTTATTGCATATAAAAGTTGCTGATGAAAAGCAAGTCCGTATATTGGTCAGAAAAAATTGGTCAAAATAGACCATAAAACGGCAAAAATGCGTTCAATAATTTCAAGATTACAGAAATTTACGGAGACGAAAAGTACGGTATATCTTCGCGGAAAAAAAACAAGAATTTGTTATTTGTTTTTTTTTCGCGTGGCTATGGTAACGCGGCAAATCAAAACTGGCATCGCGAGAGACTTAACTCTACTTAGCCGATTTGGTAATTAATTACCAAATCGATGTTTTTCGCTTACTGTGTCTCAGTGGTATATGATATTTGCAAACGAAGGCCAAAATAACACTTTTCAAGTGAAAAGACATATTTTGATAGATTAACCCCTATGTGGTATTGTATGCCTTTAACCCGTAATGTGACGTTAAAGTTGACAATTTTGACCATAAAATCGTTTTTTTTTATTCAGCGACTAGTCCTGGCAAAAGTATACGCCCAATAACAAAACTGCAAAAATAAAATGATGTCCCAACTCTTTGACAACAAGGCACAAAAATACAATCGGCATTAACTTCTTAGATTTTAACTCTCAGGGCACATTTTATAAAGACAGTTTTTTGAACAATCGTGGTTTTGATGATCGGCGCCCAACCCTGGCAAAATAGTACGATCAATAAAAAAACTGTAGAAATAATAATATACTCCAAGTCTCTAAGTACAATAAAAATGTTTAAACAATATTGTTCTTTTTTTATTTTTACTCCTACGGAAGATATTATATGGCATTTCTTTCAGTAAATCGTGAGTGTTTACATTCAGTACGCAACCCTGCCAAAAAGTACGCCCAAAAAGGGAACTTGAGTCAAAATTACAACGCGTTCCGAAATTTGACTACCCCCTATATATAATTTGTTTCTTCTGAGTGAAGAAAGTGCATGTTAAGAGAAAAGATACTGTAAGTATGAATGATGTTATAAGTATGATATACATCATGCCAATTACAATCTTTTTTTGTAAAAATTGTTTTTTTATTATATGTCTGTTGCATTGTTGTTCACAAGTTAATTACTGCTTTTGAATTACAGCCATGCAACTAAGAAATAACAATAAACAAATGTAATTAATAAAAGAACACATTTTTGTTTGTAGACCATAGTGTTCTTCCACAAAGTCGCACGCGAAACCGTTAAAACGTGTCTCACCGTATTTACTAATTTGCCCACCTGGCGTTGTAGAGTTAATAAAAACATGTGATTTTTTTNAAGGTGTTACACGAACAATAAAGTTTCGGAAATTGACAAAAAAAATATTTATAAATTTGAAGATTACTTACTGGATATATCCCATGTTAGATCAGTTGGTACACCCCATGAATACACAAGTGACAGCAGAACGGATTTGAGCTATGTAAAATTCACTTACATGAAATGTCCCATCGCATGGGTGGCAGACAAAAAACAGATTTCAAGATAAATAAAAATATCATTTTGCAATTCAAATGAGTTTGTATTAGATTACAAAAATCGGATTAATTTAGCGTATTAATTTAATTTATTTAAATGTCAAATTTAAATCTAAGATTGTTTACAAATTCAAAATAAAGCCTTCGAGAGAAGCGTGTGGATAATTCCTCGAATAAAAAACTACATAATACACCATCGAACCAGTTATGTTGGCGTATCTTAACACTTTTTTGACAAAAACGTATGACAATTTTTGAATATAGGGTGGACAATTAATATAAAAAGAGAAACACAGCCAGTTTATGTTTTGATAATCAATATGATACTTTATTCGGTTATCTCATCAAACGCCCTACCTGATTATCCTTACAAAATTCAATAATCTTGAAGCTTTCACAGAAAAAACGTTGTTAAGATAACTAGTTAGGTAGTCAATATGATTAAGCGAGTTTTTCATTTTGTTTTGGTCCTTTTCAAAATCGCTTATTTAAATAAAATTTTCTGGAAATAAAATATCCATTTTTTCACATTAAAATTGGTCTTATTCGACCGATGGAAAAATAAGGGTCATATTTTAAATATGACACTAGCTAATAATCAAATGATTTATCTGATAAAAACCCATTAATTGCTTTTGTTTCTCTAAACTTTCACAGTAAAAATAAAAAATAATAATATGAGATAGCAGCTCTAACTAGGCTGATCAAAGTAAAATGCACAGTATTTAAGGCGATTATGAAAAAGTTTTGTCTTACAACTTACCACAAATTTCATAGCGGAAAAATCTTAAAATGATACTTGCACGTTTTACTTTCGAAAAAATGAAGCAATGGAATATGGCGGGCCAATCAGGGCCTTATTTGTCAGTCCTTTCGTTTTTTCATAAAATATTATAATTATTAAACAAGCGACACATTTATAAAATAAAAATTTTGTCGAGAAAGTTTGTGAATTGATACATAAGAATTGTTAAATAAATTTTTACATTACTACGAATTTTTACTTAGACAGGTGAACAAATGACAATTTATAAGTGTTCTGTACTGAGCGCTGGCAGCTGATAAGCTATGATAAGTTTTAAAAATGAAAATATAATAGTTTTTGGGTACCCTTTGTAAACAAATCGACTGACCCGTCCTTAACAGTTTAATTAAAGGTTTACTTAACAGATAAATCAATAATTGAATTAACAAATAAATTTACAGTTATATCAACAGTAAAATTAACAGTCAAGTGAACAATTAGATTTAAAGTTAACTTGACAGTTAAAATAACAGTTTCAATTAACAGCTGAATTAATAGTTGATTAACAGTTTAATTGACAGTTAAACTAAAAGTTCAATTGACAGTTTATTTAACAGTGTTAATATGAACAGTTTTAAATACAAATTTTTCAGAGGATTTAAAAAAAATAAAATTATGTCAGTAGTATAGCAGATGAGCAAAAAGGGTCAGACATTTTTCCTGCGGGGGACTAGAACAAAAAATATCTCGAAAAACTCTAAAAAACGAAAATATTGTAAATTCGTCGAACTTACTGTGCTTGATATTTAATAAGACACGATATCGCAAAAAAGCCCACATAGAAATGGGCACCATAGTTTTCTGTACAATGTGCTGAAACAACTGAATCAAGAGCACCACGTGATTGATGAGGTTTAAAAAAAATCAACATAAAAAGACAAACTTTTATAAGAAAAGTATGTTATGCGTTTTGATTAGTATTGAACTTTACGTCCAAATCGTGTTTAACTATTTTTCGGGGCATTGTAGACTACAATCATGAAAAAATTTCCATTCCGTCAATTAAATCGTATCATTTTCTAGAATGTCTAAAATTAATTGTTTTTTGCGAAAAACGAGTAATAGTGAATAATTCGTTCATATATTTATCTTTTAAGAAAAAGAATTTAAACCACAAAAAAATGAGGCGATTTAACCGACGGAATGGAAAGTGCAACGCCCCCAATTGCCTTATGCGGGTCCAGCACCTGTCCTGGCTCCGTCACGTCCTTACCCATCACCAACCGCCCTTAACGTGCCCAACATCGGTCCCTGCCCAAAACCCAGAAAGTTTAAGAAAAAGTAAATTGCTAAAACAGCTGATGTAAGACAACCGGAAATCACTTGCATAGTAGTAAAATAGTATTGACATATACTTTTTAATTGATAAAAATCAACAGCAATGTAACGTTGTTCAAAAAAAATCCCTTCAGATAAAAGATAATGCTTTCTTCCTGTAGTCTTTTAAAACGCATGCATGTGGCATAATTATTTTCGATCAACGCATTTTTTCCTTCGGCATAATAATTTTGAAAAAACGCATAAATTATGCGGCATCTAATTTATGCGGCATATAATTTTGTGGCATAATTTCAATTATAGAGAATTCTTTATTTCTATAGGGTCGAAATATAACTATTCAAATATAACTTGACTAGGCCGGCGTTTCAGCGATTTTTGATTAAGCCCGATTTACTTGCATTTTCGGTCGATTTGTAAATATTTGCACATTTGTCCCCCTGGGAGTTAAGAGATCTGAGAGAAAAAAGGGTTTCGAAACGCTAAGAATTTTACTTATATTTTAAGAATTTTACTTATATTTACTTATATTACTCATACTCGGATATTATATTCTCCATGATTGTATCCATAATATAGAATGTTAGATTAAACATTTCGACATTTTTAAACAAAATTTGAATATTATGAATTATAACTTCTATCAATCGAAAAAAACGAGAAAAAATATCGAAGAAAAAAATGGAATATGGTCGAGTTGGAATGTTTTCAGCGTTTATATGTGGCATGATTGTTACATTAACGATACAACATTTAATAGCCAACCTGGGTGTAATTGAAGATGACATGCAGTAAGGCTATATATTTATTTATGGCGAAAAATTCGGCTGATATTTGGCACAAGTACAAAAAACAAAATAAAAAGTTAATACTAATAATTATTAAATAATTGGTACTGAGTTTGTACATTTATTGTTCATCGAACAAGAAATACAATATTAATAAATTTTGTGAAACTTTTTTTCAAATAGCCCAGAAAAGCTTTCGCGGTATCCGGACGTTCAAACGGAATTTGATGATATAACAGATACATTACCAGATTACAGTGATGTGAGTGGGTCTGATGATTCCAATGATGCTGGTAAATTAAATAAAACACAGGAAAATTTTGATGAATTATTCAGCGGGTACAGTCCGTACCGTACCTAGGCTGTCTAAACTGAATTTCATCTTCATTTGTGGTTTTCGGTAGCAGTCTTGGACCTGAGGTCAATTGATATCCCGCGGCACTCTAACCGGAAGTTGACCGAAACTACCGGTTTTATTGTCGGTATTAACTGAAACAATCGGTTTTGACCAGTTTTAAGGTTAATTGAGGTCAACAATCTGGAACTATTTTCACGAAATGACCGTCAATTTTCCGGTATTTTTCGATTTTTGACCAAAAAATAGTGAAAATTACCGGTTTTCAAAGGTTATAGGGTAATTTGGGGTCAAGGATTCCAAATCTTTCATTACTTTGTCGAAACGAATTATACTTTACCGCTAATTTCTGTTATTTTGTAAAAAAAAAGTCTAACCGTACCGTACGGTAGTCTTGCTTTTCATAGTTTATATTAAAAAGTTATCCCTAGTAAAACTCAGTTTCTGGGTGTCTCGGTTTTTTTGGTAAAATGGCGGACCCCGTTGTTTTTATATTTATGGGCGTCCTGAGTTAACTTTACTTACAGATTTACATTTAGTTAATATACTTAGTACTTAAATTACAGATAATACTCACTTTACAGATTTGGTTTTTAATTTATCGGTGAAAGTTTGTCATTAATTGATGTACAACTTTTTGTTGATCAACGAAATCACATTTGTTAAAATATTAACCAGGAAAATGTACCCCCACAGCAAGTTCGAGTTGAAACCGTGCGCGACATTAATCAATGGCGGAAGGCGTGGGATCTAAAAGTTCCATCAAATAGCATTTATTCACCCTGTGACAAAGGCGGGGTCTACAAAAATTTTTTTGAAAGATTATTTGTACGTACGCAGTTCTACCCCTGAAAGTTAACTTACTTCGTTTCGACTTACTTAAGTAGGTGGTTAGTTGAAATGTATTTTCATGAAGTTTAGGGCCTATTGTCTGGGCCAATACCTTTGATTTTTATCAGGTTTTTTTTTGTCAATTTCTTTCCTAGTACACCCCCTGCGCCGATATTGGGTGATAGTTTTGACAACAATTTGGCAAACGTTTTCCAGTTACCACTACGCCTTGTGCCGTTATCGGGTGAAAATGACATAATAGAGCAATTTTTTCTAAAATTTTGTACCCGATAACGACGCTGAAGTGTAATTATATAAACCTAAATCGTAGACACCTTCTAACAAAGTATATGATCAGGATGAATGTCAATGCAAAACAAAGCCAAATATAATCAGTAATGCGCAGCTTGTCACAATAAATTATGAAAATGTTGTCCGTGATGTCCCCAATATAACAGATATGCGGAATACCGACCACGAGGACTTTTTACGACGAAACTATTTCGAGCAATTTCAACCGCCGCTCGTCATCGCAAATGCAAAGTAAATAAAAGGCGTTTATACGAAAAATCGGTCATTACTACAAACTTCTACAGACTGTATGACGTTAAAAAGGGTTTACTTTTTTAAGATTTAAAAGTATAGTGATTGCTCCAGAATACGATATGTGTTGTATTTCAAGAGAAATGACCTCTTCTCGAATATGTATTTTATTTGAGTAATAAATTTTCGGCTTTCGCCAATCCTTCTCGAATAGGTATTTTTATTTGTCCATTCAAGCACAGGGCGTAGGTGGACAAAACGAATTATTTGTATTAGGAAGAAGGGAAAAATGAGTATAGTATCCGGCAAAAAAGGATCCTTTTTTGTTTATGGAAACCCTTATTTGCGAAAAGTCGTTTATAAGACAGTCCCTGTATCGTAAATAGTGTATATGAAAATAATGAATTTGTTTAGTGTCCCGATTAAATACACAATTTCTGGCCTAAAAATTGATCCAGACGAGCGCATATCACCTGTTATGGAAGTTTTTGGACCATCGTCAGCGAAGATACAATTTGAACTCACCTCTTATTTCGGCTCATTCGATATATCTCCTCCAGTGGCAGAAATTGTTCAGAAGAATGAAGAAAATTTTGTTATTCTAAGGTGGTTTTTATAGACACGTATTATTAAGAAACGGTACAGCAACTTTCCGAAGACATTTTAAAAAATAACTGCGCCTTTATTTTCCAGAAAAAATGTCTTGACCAAAAGGGTTAAAACTTTCTAGAAATAAAATTATAAAATTTATTCCAGGCAAACGTCAAAAAAGTTAAAAAAAAATAATTTTTCGTCAGTATTATGTTTTCTCGTTCGGGATTACATACATTACTTCATTTAATTACTACATTGAATATCACATATTAAGATACACGACCTGCGCCGTTATGTTTCCATCAAATTATTCGAAAAACCGGAAACATAAAGGCACCGTCGAGAACATAACGGCGCAATGCGTAGGCGATTTATCCGAAATTTGTCGGATAAATCCTACGGGGCCGTTCTAGAATGTTTCAAATTTCTAAGCNTAGCGGTGCGTCATAAGAAATTCAAAAAAAATGTATTTCAAATCTTTCTATTGTCAGAAAAATATTCGCGAAAACCGATAAGACTTGATGATTAGTCTCGTGATCTTTTCCTGATACGAAATTGAATATCAAAATAATGACAAACACATTAGTTTGTTTCATTCACAAAAATAAAGTTTTTGAATGAGAAACGATTCTGAAGAGACTAAATCCGTTTGATAAAATTATCCTTCCTATAGACTTTGGAGATATTCCCGTAGACTCTGGAGATTAATGTGAGAACAAACATAAATTGAAAACCGATTACAATTTGTTTAACACCCGTTTCAACTAATTTTCAAGTAATTCTGTCCATCATTTAAGCCGTTTTCGCGCCCGGTGCCTTTTAGTCACACAAATGCCCCCTGGAGGTTCTTTAATATTGGTGCCCCCTGGGAGTTAAGATACACGACCTGCGCCGTTATGTTTCCATCAAATTATTCGAAAAACCGGAAACATAAAGGCACCGTCGAGAACATAACGGCGCAATGCGTAGGCGATTTATCCGAAATTTGTCGGATAAATCCTACGGGGCCGTTCTAGAATGTTTCAAATTTCTAAGCACAAAAATGCGCGAATGAACTACCAAATATAGAAATAAGAAAAAATTCCCAAAAATTACATATTCTTATATAAGAAAATGTATTAGTTTTTAATGAAGAAACTATTAAGGCCAAAAATATTTCCGATGGAAACATAACACCGCAGTGAGTAGGCGGATTAACTGGAAAAATTTCTCGAAAAAGCGAAATATAATGGAACCGACGGGGCTAAGCGGAAACATAACGGCGCAGGTGGTGTAATTGAATTTTGTTTAAATAATTGGGTAGGGCGCTTGGTTAAACAAAAAGTGTTACTAACCCAACTAAAGATAACCCACTAGTGTTAAGATAACTGGTTAGGAGGTAATGTAATTTTACAGAAAACGACATATCTATCTAGAAACCGATACAGTACATCGGAACTGCCTTTATCAATGGTTAATGAGCTACTCGCGTCAATTTTATACACTGTCAGGATATATGACGCCCGTCCAATAACTGATTACATCACTTTACGCGTCTGGGGTGAGATTATCGCACAAGTTACGTTTCCGATTGAAATTGCTCGAAAACCGATGCCGGTTTTGACATTTCGAAATGACAACAGACTCATTGACAAAATAACGATTGTGACAAAAACGTTTATGCGTTATGCCTGCCTAAAGCGTTTTCTGAATTCAGTGGACAAATTTTACCCGGGAATGCGGGTAATAGTGGCGGATGATTCCCCGCCAAAGGACAAAATGGATATAGATAAAGTGAAATATCCACATGTGAGCCTGGGTTCAATTCTAAAAATAAATCATTCTATCAGAGAAATAAAAATACGCCATATCCGCAAATTTTCGAAAAAAAAAATGTTTGCCATTCGACGAGAAATTGAAAAGTGGATCGTAGTGACCGTATTCAGTTTTTGCTCAAGTTCAACCAGTCACGTGATAAATTCGATTCAAGGATCAAAAAGGGGCCTTAGTTTTGTTTTTCTTCCTCTAATCGGATAAAAATGATGTAAAAAACAATTCAACAATAGTTATATACCTGTAGAACCTAATTTGAGCCAATACTTCATGCCGCCATTAACAGGTTGGTTTGCTGGACGTGCACTTGCGATATCACAAATCGAAACCGATTTCTTCTTGTGGGTTGACGATGATTTTATATTCAATAAAGACACTAACTTAACATATATGCTAAATGTAATCGAATCAACTGGTAAGATATTAGAGCTTATGACAAATATAATAAGTGTACCGTAGAATGCATTGTAAATCAAAAAATTTTGAGGCAAAAGGCAAAATATATTACTGGTTTTCCTAATTTTATTAATCAGTTTAGTCATTTTCTAACAACTATAATGTTCAGGCTACGATGTAATCGGCGGTGGCATAGGAGCACACAAACTTAACTTTTGGAGTAACCGAAATAAGCTGGATATCGAACGAGCAAATAATGGTAACTGTTATGATCGTATTCAAATGCCGCACAAAATCCCACTTCCCAATTTTGAAAGTGATTGCGTAGTCGTCGATATTGTTGAAAATTTTTATCTTGCCCGGACATTGACAGCCGGCACTATTAGGATGGATCCCCAGTTTAGACAGAGGGCACACCGTGAATGGTTTCTTGATGCAATTGGTAAATTACGTATAGCATGGTATGTAAAATTGTTTTTACTGATGTTTTCTAGACGTTCCTTAGAAAAAAAAATGATTTTAGGTGCGGAAAATCTCTTATTATACACGAGAATAAAAACTGCCATGGTCAGTCACCAGCGTACCTGAAACTACGAAATCCCAATGGAGATAGTAAAGTGGAACTTGAAAAAAATATAAATGAGCGATGGTTTTTCCGAAATTATTTTAAGTGTTCGCATGATTTCAAAAATTAAATGCTGTGTTTTTCCTATTTTAATCTTGTATTGGAAAATACAAAGGCTCTACACGCCCGTAGGTCAAAACGAGTATTGCTGACAACTTTTCGATAAAATTACATTGACGGTACTTTTTTGCGTAGGTTGGAAATTTCAAAACAGCTCTCTAGGGGGCCCTGGGGGCCCAAAACAATTCAGATCGACGTAGTTTGACGAGCTCTACAACTTGGATTTAGCAGTTTTCTCGAATTATTGCGAATAATTGTGCATTTTTTAAGTGTGCGCACACTTCCCCCCACGGGATAACAATCAACTCCTTCCCCCTGAGAGTTAACTTTCGAAAAAGGAAGCAATGTTTTTGTTATCGTTGTTTTTGGCCATCAGGTTCTCAACGGAATAATTTGATGTTAAAATTAATTGCTTGTTAGTTTTGAACCAGTAGCCGTTAACTCCCATGGGTCATATTCTGCAGATCTGATTTTAAATTTAATAAAAAATCACTGAAAATCTGTGACTAATATTATTGTCGTTTATTTTAAGTCTGTATCATCGCAATTAAAAAATATATTTTCTCAATTGTTGCATCACAGGTAAGATCTTACGTCATTCATCAAGAATAGGCGGATAAAAGTGATGGTTTACGTTGCCAGGTATGTTTCCTACCGTATGTGTTTAATAATGCATTGACATAACGTAAGGTTGTTTTTGTTGCTCGTTTGACCGCCAATTGGCGAATAGATTGTCTCAAAACATTTATTTGTTTTTGCCACTAAAAAGCTATATTTATTTATTTACCTTTATTGCTTGTATCACTTTTTTATTTAATTATACTACATGCGCTGTTATCTTGAAACTTTTAGAAAAAAAATGTGCAATATAACGATTGATTTCACCTTATCAAATGAAGTTTTTCTGGAGCCGAGTTGGTCGGGAATATCTCGAATACTTGCCGACAACGCCGGACGGACTCCCGAAATAAAACACGAAAATGCTATGAAAAGTTGCACTGTTAGACAATTCATCGCTTTGCCGAGAATGATGAGAATTTTCGTTTTGTTCGTTTTCCATCACTAATTCTTGAGGCTTAACTCACAACGGTTATTATTTTGTTTTGCTTACATTCACATTACTTACGCCCGAATACGCATGTATTATTATTGCCGTCTTTTACGTAAAAGATCTTTGCTAAAAAAAAAGTTATTTGCGGAAAAGGCAAAAAACGCCAAAAAAATTTTTTCGCGAAAAAAGGTAAACAAAAATTATCGTGGGAAAACCAAAAAAGTTTCTCGCAGAATATTTCGGTGAGAGCTGCTTATTGGTGGTTCTCAAAATCAAAGAACAACCTTTTTCGACCTCCCCAAATCAAAAAAACTAATTTTGCAGATCGATAGGGCTCGAAAAACGAATCACATCTGCAAAAAAAAAATTTTTTTTTTATTTTTGGCCACTTTTTGACCTAAAAACTGTTCCTCATCGTAGGCCACTTTCTAGACACTTTTTGCCCTCATTAGTGTTTTTGGCTTGCAACAAAAAAAAACTTTAAAAAAAGTACAGAGAGAAATAATCTAAAATACATTGAAAATATGACTATTTTTCTAGTAAGTAAACGGCACATAATTTCTAGATTTTTCCGTTATTTTGGACACATACGGACTTATTTGTGTTACTTATAGTGCGAGTGGATATCCAAGTTCACTTCCATGGCCATAAAAATTGTATTTACAGTTATTGCTATTTTGGGTCATGGCCATCCTTAAGCGGAAAAAGTAACTCGCAGAACGCGGTCTTTCGCGGAAAACGTTAAAAAAAATATTGGCGGGAAATCCCGGGGAAAAATAACCGCGGTACCGCATTAAAATTGTCCTCGATTTTTAATCGGAAGAGCTCGATCGAATTTGATACGAGCGTCAATTGACCGCGGGAGTTAACCGGAATGCCATGCGTCGATATACATGTCTTAAATATTTTAATTCAATGTCAGTTTCTTTTTTCCAACGTCAATAATTGTGGTGAAATATGAATGTAAAGCCAAATCAACAATTAGACATTTATTTTATATGTATGAATCGGATGATACGAATTCAATAATAGATGTACAGTACAACGAAAAATCTTATTGCACATCACCAGCTAGACTTTTGAAGAATTTTTCCCAATCATCTAAAAGCGCTTCATTCCACTAAAATATTTTCGTCAAGAAATTCGTTGAAAAAACTTGATGTTTAAACAAAAATTGACAAATTTGGTGGAAGTGGAGAAATCGAAATTTTTTCGAAACCAAAAAACTGTCAAAGCGAAGTCATAGATTAAGTTAAACTGAGTCCAAATTTGAATTTAAAATTAATTTGACCCACTAAAAGCCGCTACAGAGCTCTTTGAAAATGTCAACCTACGCAAAATAACGACTTTGCGTGAATAGTTATCATTGCGACACAGTTTGACGAGCTCAACAACTTGGGCATGACAGTTTTTTTTTTTGAAAAAAATTTCGACTTTCCCATTTCTACCAAATGTGTCATTATCAATTACATACTTGATCTCCTTGAGGATTATTTATGATAACTGGGTTGTATCCCATTTTTGGGTATCCCGGAAGTTTCACCAAACTATCCAATAATGTTGAATAACCGATGTTAAACAAGACTTTAAAGCAGGGTTAGAAATTTTCTTCGTACTGGCCTGTTTTCTTATCCCATTTCAGCTACACTTTTTGACAAGTTTGGTCTTAGTTATTTTTATTAGACACTATTTGCACATTTTACCCGACGTCCGTGGAGCATTAACATGGCTTGGCAACAGCCAGTAGGCCTTCCCAGTTTGAATGAACTGCCCTAGGCAGTTCGTGAACTGGGCAGTCGAGGCCAGCACAGGTCATTTTTCATGCCCAATAGAGAACCACACACAACTCATTTTTTCTGACGTATGTCGACTCCTGATTGGCACACAAAACTAATACAAAAAACGATTAGAGAATAGTCTTATAGATTTCGACTTATTAGCGAAATGAATGAAAAAGTGCCATAAGGCACTGTCGTAGTTGTAGGAGTGAACCGCATCAGGGGCTTTGTTTTCGAGAACCAAAAACAGTATGAGAGTCAGGACTGGTATAGAAAAAACGTTAGCCGCCAATATTGTTTTAATACATCGGGTGCGCAGTTATCGGGCGGGTTTCGCGACAAAAAACCTTAAATCGGGCGCCCGATAACTGCTCAGGGCGGAAGCGGAATAAGGTAAAAATATGAAAAAACCGCCTGATATCAGCGAGGGTGCCCGATAACAGCACGAGCTGGAAATTTGGCCATACATATAAAAACCGCCCGATAACTGGACGCCCGATAACTGCGCACCAGGTGTATTGGACAAAAAAAAATTCACCATCCAATTTACCGAACCCTGCTGAAAAACTCAAGAATATGTGCATTTTAGTTTCTAATTAGTTTTAAATTGTACAAAACCCCTTTATATAACCCTCAGACTATTTATCATTTTACTTTTTAATAAAATGAGTGAAGTCCAGAATCAATTATTTATTCCCAACTTAGAACTTCCCATAACATGCCTTTTACAGGCGTTTATAAAATCATCCAAAATAATTTGTGAGATTATTCTGAGTTGGCAAATTTATTCTAAAGACTTAAAAGCTTCAGAATTTAAGTGTGTTTTTCTTACAACATAAGGACTTTTGACCTTATTGCGTAATGCAAAACTCATGTGAAAATTTTTGAAGAATTTGAACATGAGTAACCCCTCAAAGCCCTCGCCACGTTTTGGCGAATAATCTGGCTCTTTTTCTTTCCTTACCCGTTAAAAATGGAAATCCAAAATGTGGCGATTTCAAGAACTACCGATTTTTACGTCAACATACCATTATTGGTCGCAAAAGAAACCCTAACCCGTTTTTGAGTACTTTCGCGACAATTTGATGTTTCATGATGTTATAGACAAGGTTTCGCGACCATTTTTCCATCTTAAAATAGTGATCGAGAAAGCTAACTCAAAACTTCAAAGAAGCAAATGTTGAACAACAATTCACGATCAAACCAACCTATAAAAACTACCTATAATACAACTTCTTTCGCGACCACATATGGTACACCACGAAATTAGCTACTATAGAAGTGGGTTGTTGGCGTTTTTTCTGATGAAGCAGGCAAAAAAATGGGTTAAGGGTACTTTTGCGATCATTTGTGCTCGCGAAAAAACCCGTTTATGAGTACTTTCGCGAAACCATACTTTGAACAACGATTTGCGACCAAATGGTGTGGTCGCGAAAGTACTCATCAACTGGTTTTTTTGGCGACCACAAATGGTCGCGAAAGTACCCAGCTCCAAAAAAAAAATTCAAAAAAGATGGGACGAATGGAAAATAACGGTTAACAACATAACGCGGCAAGGTGTGTATTCAATAAAGGAGAAGAACTTCTCAAATTATTGCACAGATAACGTTATAATAAAAATGATTTTCGCCTGTTTCATGTTGTCTTGCGCAATTTCCGTGAGCTCCAGTGTTTTTGGAGGCAATCCAATAACCGTCCCGATCCATTATTGCATAATTATAATCCGATTTTGTTGCTTCATCTGGATGTTTCCAATTGGAATAGGTTATTGGTTGAGCATCATTTGAAGCAACCCACACACCATTATCAGTTTTACTAATGCCTAGCCAGACAAACCCGCAGATATTCGGCCTACTGCGCCCAACTGATCCGAACATATACTTCATCACGTCATTTTCTTCGTGGTTTTTCGGGAAGAATAAAAATGAGCTTTAAATGTATTAACTTGAATCCATATATAATAAAAGGCGCAAGCGGAAAAGGCGCAGCCGGATATGGTCGAATGTAGAAAAGGTCGAAGCCCTGAAAAGGTCGAAAAAGAAAAGCTCGAAAATGGCATAAAAGATCCAAAGCTAAAATGCTCGAAACCTGAAGAGGCCAAAAACCATAAAAATCAAAACCTGAAAACCTCAAACTCGACATTTTCAGGTTTCACCCTTTTTTTGCCATTTTCGAATTTTTTTTTCGATCTTTTCAGGGCTTCGACCTTTTCCGCATTCGACCAAATCCGGCTGCGCCCCGGAAAATTTGACTCTTTCAATTTGACTCTTTCAGGTCTCGACCTTGTCTGTGCCCTGACCTTATCAGGTTTCGACTTTTAAAGAGCTTCGAACTTTTAAAGTTTTTGACCTTTTCAGGTTTTGGCCTTTTTCTGTATTTCGACCTTTTCCGTGTTTCGACCATTAATGGGGTTCTCGTTTTATATCAAACTTACCGACTCGGAGCAGTTTTGTCGATAGATCGAAAGCCTTTTCCGGGTTGGAAACCACGACAGGAGTGCGCCGCCACGTGTTGAGTAAATCCGTACGGATACCATGTATTCTCATGAATGCATAAACGATGACTGGTCAAAGCAGCGGTATCTTTCCAACCAGTAGGGCATTCCCTTACTAAAAATGTACAAAATAATCACTAAAAAGTGTTTTGACAAAAAATAGTGCGACTTTGACTAACCTAATTCCGGTGCATTCAAAGGGAGACTTGCCTCGTCGACTTATCAACAAGTTTTGAATATATAAGTACAAGAGACGCCTTCTAAGGGACACTTTACGATTTCAGACCACAGTCTATTTGTCTCTCTGATAACTGTTGAAAAAGCGGGGAAAAATATGAGGGGAGTGTTTAAAAAAGATCGAATAATTTTTCAGTTGAAAAATATGATTTAACTCCTGGGGGCTCATAGAACAGATATTTCAACCACACTCCAAATTCGACAAAAAAATCATTATCATATATTACATTATCAAAACCAACCCCAATCTATTATGTGAATCTCGCGCATTTAATGATATAGTTTTCGGTTGGTTAGCGTGCTCGGCTAATGGCTCATTTTGCGGTTCAACCGGCGGTACAGTCAGCGGTTCAGTCGGTGGATCAGTTCCCAAGTCTACTTCTTCATTCGATTTAGTATTGAAAACGTCCCAAAAACTACATTCATAGGCAGAAAAAAGAACAAATTGAAATATTACTTTCATTTTGGACTGTGCTCTGTACAAAAACTGTCTATCTTGAAATTTATAAACGCCTAAAAAGCAAATAAATACAGAAAACAAATAAACACAGAGGTACCTGAACAAAAGTATTTCCTCAAAGTTTTTAGTGAATTTGATTGTCTAGGGAAATTGGTTAGACTTTGGTTCTAATATTATAATACTTAATAGTCGTTTGACGTACGCCAATCACTAACAAGATAACCTTTGTTTAATTCAAGTTTACGTTATTCAATAATTATTTTTAAGGTTACGCTGCGTAACTTACGCACATATAAAAAGCTCCTTATCACATGATACAATTTTCGGCATCATAACTGTGGCCCTAGAACCTCCACGTGGCCGCGAACTAAAATAAAATAGATATTTCAAACTCTGTCTCCTCCAACAGTTTTTCCGCGATTGATTACTTTTGTAGGGCAAAATGCTCCGAATATCGATGCCAACAATAAAATGAAGCGTTTTTTATTGAAATAAAATTTTTCATTTTATATTAAATATATTATTAAATATATTTTAAATAATAGCTTTTTTGAAAAACAAAACATAAGGAAAAAAAATATTGTTTTCCACCAAAAAATGGTCAAAAACAAGTGGAAGCGAGAACGTAACAGTTTTTGACAAATGAAAGTGTTACGTTTTCGATTCCACGACTGTATAAATCCTTTAAAATGTTACGTTACAATGTAAAACAGATGTTTTATATCTTAACATTTCAGTAACGACAAAGAAACAGAAAAAGTGTGCGTATTTGCACAGATGGACTCAAAGATGTGGAAGAATGCTGTAATAATGTACGTATAGCAGGAAAATTACAAAACAAAAAAGTGTAAATGTTTTTTGTCAGTCTTCTGAGTGGCGGTGGCGCATTAAATATATTTCACCAAATTCTTGACACGGTGCCAAACCGCAGGCTTGTTTTTATTCTCGAAAATAATTGAACGCACTATCATCGATAACGCCACGACGGGAAAAACGGTATTGGACTTTGAATTTCGAGTCACCAGCAGTTTGCCACGTTTATCGATCACCGTATTATACGGACTGGATTTGTAGCTTATTATGCCTATATGGTCCACAATGTAATGTTTAAAAGTTTCAACTTAACTCTCAGGGGGAAGGAGTTTTTGGGAACCCGTCGGGGAAAATTCGTGTAAATAAACACGCACTTCAAAAATTCACAATAATTTGCAATAATTCTAAAAAACTGGTAAGGCCAAGTTGTAGAGCTCGTCAAACTACGTCGATCTGACTATTCAGAAATTGATTTGGGCCACCAGGGCCCCCTAGAGAGCTGTTTAAAATCTCCAACCTACGCAAAAAACCGTCAATCGAATTTTCTCGAAAAGTTGAGGGAGGTCAGTAATGCCCGTTTTGCCTTACGGGTCTCCATGTGCCTTAAATCGACGAAAAAACAAGTCTATTTACACGCACAAGTCTATTTACACGCACTTCCCCCTGGGAGTTAACGGGAACGTGGTAAAAAAAAATTTGATCAGTTTACTTTCGTAGTAAAATTTAAACAGGATAATTGATTTATATCTTAAATATATTGAAAACTTGTCGTGGCCAAATGGTGAGTACCCCCCCCCCCTCTGAGTACTGGGCGACAAAGCAAAACAAAAATATGTTGCGGTGTTGCTGGAGTCGAACACGGCAATCGGTCAAGACTCGAAGTTCTATTTTTAAGATGGAAAATATTATTGCAAAATATACGTGTCGTATCTTAGTAACCTCCACCAAACCTAACGATCAAAAAGGAATTCAAGCAGAAGCTTCTAGAAGGAATTTATTCCAGAAGGAATTCATATGTTTTCCAGGTTTTTGGAATTTGTTGTTGTTGAAAACTATAGCAGATTTACAATTTCACAATTTTACCACGGTACACGCACTGATAAGCTAAAACTGATGTCATGCTAAAAATACTATAGTGAAGTCGCCTACACAAAAAATTGATTTTGACAAAATATTTTAGAAAATATATGAAAATTTCTTTTTAAAAATCCAAGATATTCTAAACGTTTTAGGGTACCTTTTAGGGTTTTGATT
>SCLG01000001.1:2804183-2831983 GCA_004367875.1 Oikopleura albicans
TTTTTTTTCTTTCAGACATAACATTTATACAATTATTCATTGAGCGTCAACGGGCCAGTTTCTGAAAAAAAAAGTGTCCGGTTAACGGCGCATACTGTGTAGACTATTTAATAGTTAAACTTCTCAGAATAAGGGTAACCCTGACCATAACTATCAATAAGTTCGATTATTTCGCTCACATATTGTATTTTTGGTGCAAAATCTATGGATGACATCTATGATATAACACCCCAGCGTGTAACCAAGAATTCAAATTTTTTTCTGACAACTATTCGGTTAATAATTTAGACAATACGTCTTATACAACATTATATTTTTCATTAGTTTTACGTGGATCATTATAGAACAAAGGTCCGTGTTGAAACAATGTACCAATTTAGAACAAGTTCTAACTACATCAATGTCATGTTTAGGTGGTAAACCATGTTAAATGGGCCAAACATTTCAATGCACTTGAAAATAGGGAAAGTTCAATTATTTTATGGCCCAGTAAAGGACCCATAATTATCGGTTATAAATTATTACCAAGATGGTCTCATCTAGGTTATACAAAACTACCAATCATCATATTTTATAGCTTCAGGTTTCTGTTTCAGAAACTTGAAATACTAAAAACTGATAATTTCCCTAGATTTTCCGAAAACATAGACAACTTAACGNCCCATTTTTTTTTCTTTCAGACATAACATTTATACAATTATTCATTGAGCGTCAACGGGCCAGTTTCTGAAAAAAAAAGTGTCCGGTTAACGGCGCATACTGTGTAGACTATTTAATAGTTAAACTTCTCAGAATTAGTGTAACCCTGACCATAACTAATTATCAATAAGTTCGATTATTTCGCTCATATTTTGTATTTTTGGTGCAAAATCTATGGATGACATCTATGATATAACACCCCAGCGTGTAACCAAGAATTCAAATTTTTTTTCTGACAACTATTCGGTTAATAATTTAGACAATACGTCTTATACAACATTATATTTTTCATTAGTTTTACGTGGATCATTATAGAACAAAGGTCCGTGTTGAAACAATGTACCAATTTAGAACAAGTTCTAACTACATCAATGGCATGTTTAGTTGGTAAACCATGTTAAATGGGCCAAACATTTCAATGCACTTGAAAATAGGGAAAGTTCAATTATTTTATGGCCCAGTAAAGGACCCATAATTATCGGTTATAAATTATTACCAAGATGGTCTCATCTAGGTTATACAAAACTACCAATCATCATATTTTATAGCTTCAGGTTTCTGTTTCAGAAACTTGAAATACTAAAAACTGATAATTTCCCCAGATTGTCCGAAAACATAGACAACTTAACGTACAGATTAATCTTTGCGCGTTCAGCTGATACACAACGTGACCGACCCGTCCTTAAATGAAATAAAAGATCATTTTAGTCTAACATTTTTCGTGAGTTTCGTACAAAAATGATTTACTAACCAATTATATCGCAAGATATTAGAGAAAATTTTCGGAGATTGAAATTGTCATCAAAAAAACTTTTTTCGTAGCTAAGACTTTAACTCTCAGGGGGAAGGAGTTTTTGGGAACCCGTAGGGGGAAAACGCGTGTAAATAAACACGCACTTGAAAAATTCACAATAATTCGCAGTAATTAAAGAAAAACTGGTTAAGCCAAGTTGTAGAGCTCCTCAAACTACGTCGATCTTATTATTTAGAAATTGATCTGGGCCACCAGCGCCCCCTAGAGAGCTGTTTGAAATCTCCAATCTACGCAAAAAAACACCCTCAATCGAATTTTCTCGAAAAGTTGAGGGGGTCAGCAATACCCGTTTTGCCCTCCATATGCTTTAAATCGACGAAAAAATAAATTGCGTGTCTATATAGACGCACTTCCCCTGGGAGTTAAGGTAACAACTTTTAGGGGGAACCAAAATAAATAGGAATTTTTCATGTTTTCAACTTTTTTATTGAATATTCGAACTTTAAAAATTATTTGAAGAGCTCCATTTTTGTGTGCGGGCACTCTAGTTATCACCTGATATTTATAGCGTGACCCGTTTCTAGGTTAATCTATTGGTACATATGTTTTGTTTTACTTTTACTAGAAAAATATTTGACGATAGAAGGCCACACCAAATTACCCTCCGTTTAAATATTCACCGCAAACTACGATTAGAGGATGGGAATACATACCGTGGGGATGGTGAAAAATAGTTTAGGTCATCTATATTTCTGTACGTGGTTTATTAGTGTAATTAAATTGATCTCACTAATCTGATTAATCGGACTACGTCTATTACTACACTCCGAGCATGATAAACAAACGTTTTTTTCAAAACTTGAAATTAAGACATTTAATTCTAGCGCTGAACCTTTAAACACGATTGGTGACCCTATTTGTTGAAACATTGAGACTCCGAAAGTGAACCATTTCTCCTCGAATACACTACCAATTAACTTCTGACTTGGAATGTAAGTTCAGAAACGCGCTGACGGTCGAATTAGGAAAAATTTTTAGGGTTTTTTTCGGTTCAACTTTCAACCTGTAAATTTTAGAGCATTCTTACTACGCCCATCGACTCCTGAGCAGTCTATTACCTTTTGAAACTACCTTTATAGAACAGTTTGAGATATTTGAAAATCGGGTCAAAATCCCAGCTGATGACCCTAGTTTTAGGCTTTGTAGCTTTTCAGGCAAATTGTTTCATATCAAGCGAACCTAAGAGGAGCCTTTTCAAGGATTTCCTGTTTAACCTTCGAACACATATTTAAAACAGTTCCCTGAACACATCGGACGGAGGTTTCTCCGTCCCATCTATCGTTGTGTTCTTACCTACGTAATATTTAACCATGAGCAATTCGATGGTCCTGAATGGAATGAGCATACTTTCGAAAGCTCTCCGACCACTCTTGGACACTTTTTGGTTGATTTGACCACAAAACCACAATTTCACAAATGGTTAACCGGATAACGTACGGGGTTCATTTTTCACAGGCTAGTGAGCCGTTAACTTCTCAAAAATTTTGGAAAAATATGACAGAAAAAAAGTGTGCCTGAAAACTATTAATTGCAAATAAACTCTATTTTGAGGTTTCCCAGCTCTAATAAATGACTAATTAATAATCTTTACGGAAACAATTTTTTATTTTTATCTGTTTTCCGACTTTGTAATCGATTAATCTATGTTAGTTTTCACTGCCGTTACATTTAATAGTATGACACACTATGAAAATGTATTTTTTATGCCCGGACGGAGAAACCTCCGTCATATGTGTTTGAAGGTTAAGGTGCCTTTACCATCGCTGAGCTGCTTATGAACGGACAATATGGGGCATCAATTACTCCGCGCTTTCATTAATGTTCAAATAAATTTCTACTCTACAGCAATGTTTCACAAAAAAAAAACTCCGAAGTGTTTTCAAAAAATCTCGAAAATGTTTTTATAAACGTATTCTATAAAAAAATATGGTGTGAAAAATCTCCAAGGCGCAAAAAAGTTCACTAACAATTGGATAATTTTTATGCAATCCTAATCGATTTTATGAGCCCTATCGGTTAGCGACGCCGTTGTTTAAAATTATCGTTATAGAAAGTCCCAAATTAATTGGTTATAAATGTTTAACAGAATTACCTTGCTTTTATAAAAATAAGCCAGAAAATCCCTAACCCTATGAAATCTCCTATGAAAGCGAATTTAATAGAAAAAAATAATGAGGTGATCATAATTTGTCATCTCGCGTAAGCGTAAATTAGAACGTAAAAAAATTGCCCGAAGCCTTGTCAATGCTCTCGAGAAGAACGGGCAACCACACGAAGTCAGGCAGCACCAGCATTTCAATATAATCAAAACCACTTATTGCTCATATATTTAACCACCAGGCACAGACACGGGGAAGAGACGCCATTTCCTTGACGGCCACCTTCTTTTAAACCTCAAATTAAGTCTGACGCCAAAAACACGAAAAAAAATAAGACTAAAGTTGAAAAGAACCTTTTTTTTCGCAAAAATAATTTTTGTACCAGTACGCACTTAAATACAGCGAACGTCAAGGCCAAGACGCCACTCATTCACATACACACACGCACACATACAACACAGAATTTTATTTTCAAATTTATCAAACAAAACAAATGCTCAACAGAGAATAACGAAGATAGAGAAGCACGGGAATAAAAATTATGAAAATTCTTGTAACGTTCGGTCTGATTTTGGGTAAGTTTTACAATTAATTTTTGTACATAATGTACAATTTGGTGTCAGAAGTAATTACTATGAAAAATTCACACGCTCCAAAGTAAAAATGCTCGGAAACCTAGAATAATGGCGGATTTTTTTTCTAACAAAACTGATGATTTGTGAATGTTTATTAACAATTTTTACAATTTTAAAATAATAATTAATTTCTACACTGTATGTTAAAACTCATGTAATCTCATGTAATCTTAAATTAAGATACTGAGATTCTTACCTCCCATGGCGCAGTTAGTCCAAATTTAGACTGAATGGCCTGAAAATGATAGTAAACCGGGCTTAATCTAAAATCGCTGAACTACAGGTCTAATTAATTTTTTTGCATAACATGGTGAGTGACCATAATTGACCAATTTGGTTACAAGAGCGTTGATCCACATTTTACTAATGGACCGATGCAGATTATTTGCCACTTGGGTCCCTTGGGAGTGAATATTAAGAAATTTAACGTAAAGTTTAGTGAGGTTAAGTTAATATGGGAATTTTCAAGAATGATTATTCAAAATCTGAACTCTACATTGAATACATATTTAGGAATGTACCCCCTAGTTGCAGACTTTATGTTTCTCGATTATCAAGATAGAAAAACATATTAAGGAACCTTTAATATCGCAGGTCTCATCAGAGCAAAGTATAAATTATTGATCAGGAGCCTCCTGACAGGAGGGGATTTTCTGTTGGTGAATATGCAATCGTATATTTCGACTAAAAATACCAAATGTCATACTCGGCACGGAGTTCTGATTTCCAGATTTTCGACTGAATATCAAGATTGAATATTATATTCCCTAGCGAAATATGACGATTTTTTTGTATTTTTGTCGAAATAAATGATCGCCCCGAGTCGAACCCCGTATATATCATATCAGGTTCTCTTTTAACTATCGATTATTCACCTAGCTCCGTCCGGGACGCTTCCGTCTTCCCTAACATGCACTTAAACCTATGACAAAATGTTATCCTTACAAATTCATTATCCCTCTAAATAAACCTTCAAAATCGGCGCTTAGATGAAGTAATCGAAAGCGTTTAGAAGCTTCGGCAGCCCATTTTCCGATTGAAATTTAAGGCTGATGTCTGATCCGCCGGTCGCAGATTAGCTCAAATGACGCCGTGTAGTTAAGATCAAGTTCAATTGTTAGAACTTCATAGATTCATCATACACCCAAACTATCACAATCTGCCCCCATTTGGGTAGCTAGTGAGACAATAAGGGGGTAATTGATATAATTGTATGAAACATAGTAAGGTTCTGTACGAACGTCGCCGAATAATAGTTGATCGCCTTATTTAAAAAAAATAAAAACCCGACCTTAAACTGGCGGTAGCAATAATTGCACGAAAAGTGAACAAACAATATTTCAGTCGGACCGCACCTTCATCTTGTGCACCTTGATCATATTTTAAGCTTGTTTTTCTTTTATCTTGGAAGGAAAAAAAAAATAAGAATTTGTCAGGTCAATTTTTAGAAGAAAAAACTGTTAACACAGTTTTGTTCAGCTCAAAAAAGTGGATTGTAAAGTTTTCGACCATTTTTGCTTACGGTCACTGTGTCACGTAATAATTAAGGATAAAGGCAAAAATGAGCAAAAACTTTACATTCTGTTTTTGAACTGAACAAAACTGTATAAACAGTTTTTTTTTCGAAAAATTGGCTTGTCCAATTTTTATTTTATTCTTATTGGTCCATTTTAGAAAACGCTTTCTACCTAGGCAGTTTCGTTTTTTGATGAACGTTGTATTTCATAAAATTGATAAGTTTGAAACAGCATTAGAAATAAATTTCTCGACAAAACAAGTTTCTGTTTCCCGTCTGTTTTTTTTCAATTACAAAGGCTGTGCTGAGTAAGGGTTGTTTGTGCAACATAAGGGTCGGTAGTGATAAAGGGTCGCTTTTTTCGATAAAAATATTATTACTCCAAAAAGGGCATATTGGGTACAGTCTCATTTCTTTATTTCGACGTGGAATTACTAACTCAACAAATACTATAAGACATTTTTTTTCACTTAAATAAAATGAAATAATAAATGGATTTAAAAAAAAAACAATTTTTTTCTTTCAAGCTTATCGATTTTATGAATTACAACCATTCCCCCTGAGAGTTAACGAAAAGGAAATCAAATTCTAAGATAAAAAATATTCTTATGACGTTAATTACGGAAATAATCTTAAACGTGTTTGAGTTACATGCTTGTGGCATAATTTATATGATCTAGTCCTGCAGGAGTTAACAAGATAAAGTTAACTAAGTTTGAGTTCTTAAAACGCGACGACGTCCTATTTTCGAGCTAAGGAACTAATAATTTATATAAAATTGCAACCATGGCCGTTCAGAAAATTAGAAATTCCCCGAAGTTCGCCATTTGAACGTGACAAGTTTATCAAACCTAATAATTGAGACAATTCCTTCTTCCCATTTATGTCCCGATAAGATTTACCAGTGCATATTTTAACGCTTAAACATCCTCCCTCCCGGTTGACATGTTTTTTATCTGGATATTTGTTTTACAGTTTGACCGAAATTTTTTCTCACGTTTGACTTCGTAAAAATTCCAAAACTACACCACCTAACCATTTGAGGTAACACTTTATTTTCTAAAGAAATGTGTGGTTTCAAATGTAAATTTATATTTCGAACGTGAAGTGCGTCCGTGTAAAAACAGGGAAAAATTGCCCAAAAAGTGTTATTTCAAATAAAAATTGTCATTTCAAAAGTAAATTCTTATTACAAATGTTTAGTACGTAAGTGTAAAACAGGGAAAATTGGCCAAAAAGTGTTATTTCAAATGTTAGTTGTTATTTTAAATAAAAATTGTTATTTCAAGTGTAAATTACAGATGTTTAGTACGTAGGTGTAAAACAGAGGAAAATTGGCCAAAAAGTGTTATTTCAATTGTAAATTGTTATTTCAAATAAAAATTGTTATTTCAAATGTAAATTCTCATTACAAATGTTTAGTACGTAGGTGTAAAACAGGAGGAAAATGGCCAAAAATTGTTATTTCAAAAAAAATTGTTATTTCAAATGTAAATTTTTATTACAAATGTTTAGTACGTAGGTGTAAAACAGGGAAAAATTGGCCAAAAAGTGTTATTTCAAATGTAAATTGTTATTTCAAAGGCAAACTGTTATCCCAAATGATTAAGTGATGTAAACACACACATATGTACAAGTTTTTCTGAATAAATTTAACCAAAAATAAAAATTTGAAGTGTGATTGTTGAGTTATGATGAGTCTCTGAACAAAATAACATTTTTTGGACCACTTAAAATCAAAACATAAAAATTGAGCAGTCACCCTAACCAATGTTAAGCATGTCATATGGCGATTATTACTAAGTTTTTACAGCATCTATTCGGGTCTACTGGGTCACCACACCAACAAAAACGATATTTAGTATTTCAAGTGTATCAAGCAACCGCAGCATACTCGTTGACCATATACACCAGATGACTCGTTATAGGGCTACTCGTTATAGGGCTAAAATCTCGTTATAGGGCTACTTTTCGAGAAACCGGAATTTTGCCAATTCCGCCTACGCCTGATCGATTATAGGGCTAAAATTCCGTTATAGGGCTAATTTTCTTCACTTTTTCCCGAATCTGTTATAGGGCTATTTCCGTTATAGGGCTACTGGTTAAAAATGATAATAAAATGTATGACTCACCATATTATCTTACGCATACGTATTGTTATTGAGCCCTTTATCACCTTTACTATTAATCCACAATAAAAAAATTTGAAGGAAAAAATGCTGAAATTGACAGATACAATTGCGCCGGTATCTTACAAAACCAAAGGAAAAAAGTGTAAGATTAGGGAAAGTTGAAAGATAACGGCGTAGTGCGACAGTATATGCATAAAAGATAATGGCACCGACTGAATTGGTATCATGTATTAATGGTCGAAAGGGGAATATATTTGTCTAAAAGGTCATTTTTCGACAAAAAACAATAAAGTGGATTTAGGCAAAAGGTGATAAAGGGTAATCCGTCGAGAATTTCAAACAAAAATGATGTACCCCATCTGGGGTACACTCTAGTGTCTTTATGTTACAATTTTATCCGTTCGTCCAGTTATCTTACAATTTTTAACAACAATTTTTATCGCCAGCGCACTACGCCGTTATCTTTCAACTTTCCCTAATTTTACACTTGTTTTCCTTTGGTTTTGTAAGATAACGGCACACTTGGTGTATCTGTCCATTGCAGCACTTTTTTATTGTGGACATGTCGGAATTTGCGAGTTTAAAAATATATAAGCTAATTTTTATAATAATTTGATCATTCTTCGGTGAAGATCTCTTTTGAAAAATGTAATTACATTTGAATTAATTCTAGATCTATGTTGTTGTTTTTCTTTTTTGGGAAAATTCCCAAGATTTTTAACGTGTAAAGATACCTCTTTCCCGTTATAGGGCTATTTTACGAAATGCGCAATTCCCAAAACTGTTATAGGGCTAGTAAATACATTACGGAATACATAAAACTCGTTATAGGGCTAGTCCAAAAATCTGTTTTTCCAGCTTTAACCCACGCTTTTGCGTAGGCCTAACCTGTTATAGGGCTAAAAACTCGTTATAGGGCTATTTTTCAAAACCAATTTAGTAGCCCTATAACGAGTCATCTGGTGTAGTTGAAGGGTGCAATTTTCGTCATCGTAAATAAAAGTACAAATTTCTCATTCGTTATACACGTCACAAACTTACCTATCATCGTCATTTCTCATTTTTTTTGTTAGTATGCGTTTTTGTTCAAGCCAACAAAAATAACCTACCTGTACAGAAATAACCTAAAGTTTTTTCGGAATTTTTTTTTAAAGGCCAGACCAAGCTCTGTAGAAACCTTTTAGATATTTTCTCCAGAAATCTTTTTGTTCAAAATTTTTATTCTTTAAAAAAACTTTTTTTCTGGTTTTCACGAAAAACTTTTTTTCTAGTTTTCACGAGAAACTTTTCCCAAAAAATCGTTTTTAAAACGTGTTTTCAAAAACTTTAAAAAAAATTTTTTTCAAAAACTTTTTCCAGAAACTTTTTTTAAAAAAACTTTTTCCAAAAACTTTTTTTTGAAAACTTTTTCCAAATACTTTTTTTCAGAAACTTTTTCCGAAAACTTTCTTTCAAAAACTTTTTCCGAAAACTTTTTTTCAAAAACTTTTTCCAAAAACGTTTTTTTTTTAACTTTTACCAAATTTTTTTTCATAACCTTTTTCCAAATACGTTTTTTCAGAAACTTTTTCCGTAAACTTTTTTTCAAAAACGTTTTCCAAAGACTTTTTTCGAAAACTTTTTCCAAAAACCATTTCCAAAAACCTTTTCCAAAAACCTTATTCGCCTAAAAATTAATTCTCTTAAAAATTATTCTCCAAAAGACCCTCGTGCCCAGCTTTGCTAATCTATAGATTTCATAAGTTTATAACTCTAAAATCCACTTCTCGTGTTTGAGTCAAAATATACCGTTTTAGAAAGCAAAACTTTTCTGTGCTAACATTTCAGCGACTATTATTTAATAAAGTATTCAAGAGTGAAAACAAAACAAAAAGCTGACGTCATAAAGTAGTTGTTTATTCGCTGAACAAAGTGTTGCAACCACCGTTTACAAAACAATAAATTCGATGTCCGTTTTTTTTTTAATTTTCTATTTCTGAGTCATCATAAATTATGATTCGTAACAAGTCATTTCTGTAGATTACACTAGCTAACCAATTGAAATAACAGCTTACATCCAAATAACATTGGATATTCTATATTTTAAAAATGGGTCATGGGCATTTATTCGGCCATTTTCGCGGGCAAGGTGGTTTTTTGTACGTTTTTAGCTTTTCCGCCCACGCCCTTGTGATTTTTTTGGACACTGGAGGGTTTGGAAGGCGCACACTTTAATTCTAGGGTCTATCCTACTGATTTTAAAAGACGAAAAAAAAAATTTTTAGCGAAAATGCATACCTCCTTAANGGGGGGGGGGACTGTAATAAAAAATATTTTAAAAGAAAAAAATCGCCGTTTGGTGATTTGCCTTTCGATGATTGGCCGAGCACGCTCAAAAAAGACCAATGACAGGTCACATAGGCCTCAGACGCGCTGTCAGGCAACGTTACCAAAAAATGGTAACATTATTTTTTTCGCGTATGAAAATCACTGCGATAGAACGCGGGAAATATAAGGGTAATTTTATTTAGGTTGCACAAAAAATCGTCCATTGCGTCCATTGCGATTTTTTGTGCAACCTAAAAAAAACTACCTTCGGATTTCGTTTTCGTTTCCTACACTGGTATACACTGAATGTTCCAACAAACCAATAAATTTTTATATTTCAGCTAATCAAGTGCTATCGAGACAAGAGGATTCTGGACTTAAAGGAAGCATTAAGCGATTGATAAAAGATGATTCGTCCGAAAAGTGTCGAGCACGTTTCATCGATCCGGGAAAAATTAAAAGTGTGCAGTCGTCAGACGGACGAATAAAATTACGCGATCCTTGGCAACTACATGCCTGCTGTAGAAAAGATAATTGCGGAACCCCTCTCAAGTAAATTCTAATTACCAGTTCTTCATTTTTATTCCACGAACAGAACGGTCGGTCTATTTTGTGATGGTTCTCAAACATTCGTGTGATGACAATAGAACGGTCCGTCTTGTTTTATATCTATAGAACCGAAAATTGAACGTTTTTTCATAGAAGAAGGAGCGTTCTGAACGGGCGGTGTGTTTTGGCTTGTGATAAGAAAAATGACCCGTAACGGTATTCTTGCGTTCTCTTGGTCATTTTACGTTTTTGTTCTCAGGTTCTTAAAAAGCACAAAACTGTTACATCTCTGTTACGTACTACGACAGAGATGTAAAAGTTATTTTCTAAGCCAAAACTTGAATTTCCGCTGCGCGCAGGTTGAACAAAAGAATGCCAGAACACCGTTCTATGCTGATTTCACCTCACAGGAGCGATCAGAACAGAGCACACAGGACTTCGAACAAAACCGAAGTTCGAACAAAACCGAAGTTCGAACATGGACTTCGAACAAGCATTGTTCGAAGTTCGGTTTTGTTCGAAGTCCTGTGTGCTCATCAGAACAGTCATATAGAACGTTTTAATTCAGAACGTTTTAATTCAGAACGTTTTAATTCAGAACGTTTTAATTCAGAACGTTTTAATTCAGAACACAGCGTTGTGTTCTTTTTTGTGATCTGGCCAATTTTTCAGAACTAGAACGGCACTGGAACTTTTCAGAACAAGAACGCCTGAACTTTTTGGGCCGTTTTTTAGATGAAAATCTTATCATACTAATTTTGAAGAACGTAAAAATTTAGAACAATCACAGTTTTGAACAGTCCGTTGTGTTCTGTTTCGTTCTGTTCTTAAAGTTAGAACAGAAGTTTTACATCTCTGTACTACGATAGTCTATTATAGGTTGTATTCGTTCGACAAGGAAAATACACAATGCCGATTGGTTATTCTGCGCAATATTTGTCCCGAATTCACCTTGCTGCGGAATCAAAACTATTTGAATCTATTTAATACCCGCGAGACGTGTGTAGAGTCGTGTAAAATGGGCAGAAGGGCCCCGTCGTTTTATCGCAACAAGGTAATGACAACTTTATAGGACTTTTGACTATATCGGAGGGTGATCATATAATTCTGGGGTTTTGCGGCAATTTCAGGGAGATTATGTGTTCACATTCAACGTGTCATCCCACTAGGAAATGTAAACGTGCCTTAAGGATTCAGCACTATTTTCAGTAGGCTACCGAAAAAGTTTTTTTCGAGAAGCGTTCTATTATCCTTGACAAGTTTTCTTTAAAAAATGTACGCCTGGAAAACCAGTTTTGAAACCTCTGTAAAAACTATCCAAACCGAATTTCCACTTATTTGCTGTTTTCGCTGATATGCTCGTTTTTTACTAGTTTTAGGGGTAATTGAGGCCAAGGATTCCGAGTCTGAAACTAATATTTCAAAATGACCGACAATTGTCCAGTTATTTTCGGTTTTTGATCTTTAAACGCTCGAAATTACCGGTTTTGACCGGTTATAGGGTAATTTTTACCAGTATTAATTTTTACGATAATTTACTAGATCATTCATAATCGTAATGTTCTTATCTAGTATAAAACCATCAACGAATTTGAGGAAGTCGACCAATCCGATCGAGTCCGACCCATAGGACCGCCTACGCATAATCGCGGCGGGTCAACAACGCTTCAAAGCTACATCCAACGATTTAAAGATTTTTATCAGCCAGGTTTGAAATGTGTTTTTTTCAGAAAATATTATTTTTGACTAATTAATAAAATTGCTGGACATTGAAACAGTCTGGGTCGTCATATAAGGGTCGTTGAAAAGCACACGAAAGCGACCCTTATTTGACGATCCGCCGTAAACCAGTTCGGTCACGCAAAAAACTATTGATACTCGTTATAAAATTTATTTTCAGATGGAGTTTTTACTCAGAATGAGCTTTCATTTCGCGCTGATCTACCAGTCATCACAGAGGACCCTTGTAAATTACCAAAAAACGAAGGACGGGCTAACATGCTCAAACGCGCCACCATGTGGTAAGTTATTAACCATGACCTTACTACGAGTACATCGTAGCGTAGATCGCAATACGTCTTTAAAATTGTCATCGAATAAGTTTGAGCTGTTATTAAAATAATGGGACATTTTCGACTTTTCTTCAGGGAAAATTAATGCTCTCTACCGCTAAAACATGTCTAATCTTCATTTTTAACCATCAAGATCTATGATTTTTACTGCACCATGTACATCACATAACCAGATACATTTTTATTGTATTATTTTAACAACTGTTCTGCACAACAAGTGTTAACTCCCCGGGGAAGTGCGTGTAAATAGACGCACAACTTGTTTTTCGTCGATTTAAGGCATATAGAGGCCCCGTAGGGCAAAACGGGTATTGGTGACCCCCCTGAACTTTTCGAGAAAATTCGATGGACGGTGTTATTTTTTGCGTAGGTTGGATATTTCAAACAGCTCTCTAGGGGGCCCTGGTGGCCCAAATCAATTTCTTAATAGTCCGATCGACGTAGTTTGACGAGCTCTACAACTTGGCTTCACCAGTTTTTTTTGAATTATTGCGAAGTAGTGTGAATTTTTTAAGTGCGTGTTTATTTAAACGCATTTTCCCCCTACGGGTTCCCAAAAACTCCTTCCCCCTAAGTGTTAAGATAACTGCATTTTGTTAAGATAACTGGTTAGGGGTGTATGTCAGTTTTTGCGACTTGGAGTTTTTTGGTGCGGAAAAGCCTGAAATGTCCAAATATAAACTTAGCTGACGTTGATATTGTAAATTCGCTAGGTTTTTCGACGTGAGTCAAAATCAGTGTTTCGTGTTCACGTACAAGGGCTCGCAGGGCAACAATAATCGTTTCATCACGTACGACGATTGCATGCGCACCTGCTATGTTGAGGAAAGTGAAGAACAGCCTCAAAACGACCCGATTCCAGAAACTGGCCGTGCCCTCAAAATCGATGTTGCCAACTTTGACCTTCAACCCGAAAACACGTTCTGCCACAGCGACCCCCCAAAAACACTTTGCGGATTCACCAACAGTAAGCTAACGTTTTTTTATTTAGTAACTTACGTACGAATTAGCCGTACTGACCTCAAAAAATAAAAATGTATTAAGTGAATTGAAGTTGGTTAGTCCAGTTTTTTGTCAAGTTCAACCGACCACGTAATAATTGATATGAGTAAATTCATCACGTGATCCGTTAAACTTGGCAAAAAATGAATTAGCCAACTAAAATCGACTTTTTGATGCATAGTACAATACCAAACTGTAGTGTCCAAGTTTATTTTCATTTTTCCTGGTCGGCTTTTTTGTAAGTAGGATATTCTTGGAGGTTTTTACGGGAGAAATACCATTGATTCGATCGTTATCAGTAAAAACAAATGCGTTGTTTCAGCATAAATTAACCTGAAATAGTGCATGATTTTAGTACCCACATTAATGTAGTTAAAGTTCAAATTATTAAAGACATAACTACGGGTAGGCTGTCCACGGTGCGAAAATTAATAGAATTCTGGGACTTGATGTACTTTCGCCGAAAGTCTTTCGGATGGAGAATCCGATTTTTTCGGCAGGTTTTTGGGCCAACCGGTTTAACCGGTATTTATCGGTAATAAGCAACCTAGTAATGGAAAATACCAGTTTTAACATGTTCTAGGGGTATTGTGAACTTAAAACCACGAAAATTATATTTTTGGCGGGGCTGCTTTGTAATGAAACTAGTTACACGCACTTTCAGCCCCGCTTCGCGTGGCTGCTCTATTATGATACTGGTCATACGCGCTGACCTTGGACAGCCTAACTACGGGTCCTATTAGCACAATTTGCTCACGAGTTTATCTTGGTAATGGGAAACCTCATAATTTGTACTTTTTTCAAAAATTCTTCTAACAATTTATACTAAGTTATCCCAAAGTACTTTTTTGACAAAGGTACAGGCCGCTGTCACATGTACTTTTCGAGCGGATGCAAAGAATGTGAATCAACACAATGCAACAGTTTCCCGTCAAAAGATAAATGCAAGAAAGCTTGCATACCAAAAGTTTAACAACCGACACTTGCCAAATTAATGTCACGACAAAGTCAAAAAAAAAATGAAAAAAAAAAACTGCGCTTGCTTTCTGTTCATTTAGCAGTGTTGAGTAAGTACAACAATCCAACGAACACAACCTTGGCCCTAGGCTATTTGATTTTGAATTTTTTTTTTCAAAATTCCCGTGTTTTAAATTGCTTTTGATTTATTTATAAAGTATCATTTCAATTCCAAAGGCCCAGACTGTGCCAAACAAAACTTACTGACTTTTACACCCCCTGCGCTGGTATCTTATCACCCGTTATCTTGCAGTTTTGCCCGTTCGTTTCGTTTCGTTATCGTGCAGATTTTTCGTCTAGTTTATCAGAATAAACGCCCACGCACTGTGCCGTTATCTTGCATATTTAAACGTGCGCTCCGTTATCCTGCGGATTAGTGTCTGCGCGAAAGTTGCAAGATAACAGCGCAGAGGGTGTATAATGGAGAGTCTCCAAAGAAGATTAACGAATAAATAAGTATATTCAGACTCGTGATATAAAAAAATACTCGTTATGATGTGTAAAATCTTCCCGGTACACAAGAAATTACACCAGATGCACCATTAAAGGGCTACTTTTCACACATTTTGGCTATTCTTAAATTATTAAGGGATACATTTTCTGGTTTACCAGCCGGTTTGATAAACAGCCAAATCCGTTTAACAACTAACTTGTTTTTTTTTCATTAAACCTACAGTGTGTCCCGAAATTGCCATTTCCCGTTTTTAACTGATGAAATAGTAACATTTTGGTAAAATAAACAGATTTTTTTAAACTGTGTAATATAAGTAATCACGAGTTCGTAATGTATCCCCACCAAAATCACGTGACTTATATATTATACTAAGTTATACTAATATTATACTAACAATTTTAGGCAATATGGCAACCCTACTGGCCATATAAAACTCTGGCCATCATATAGTGAATAATTCACTTAAAAACGAATTCAATATCACAAACTGGTCATACTTATGACAAGCAAAATAAGGCCCTGTTTCAATTAAAATTTGTTCTTTTAGGTCAAGAAAAATTATGTAATCCGATTTCTTGAACGTGTTTTATAGCCTCTCCCCGAAAATACAATTTATCAACAAGGCGATTGACCGGTCCTTAAAACATTGTCCGATTAAATAAAAATTGTTCTAGAAAACACAAGGAATCGAAAATATATGCAAAAAACATCATTTTGGTTTTTCAAAACGCTTTTTTCTAACAAAACAAAGTCGACCAAAATTAGCGTTATTAAATGTCGAGGCATCTCGCGGTAAACTTTGGTCATAAAAACGGTCAGTGTAATCAAACTTTACGTAATTGTATCCCCTTTTTGGTTAAGCTTGGTTTTTTAGCCTAGGCCTTAACAAAATTAATATCTGCGCACACCTACCTTGATTGAGCTGACGGTTAACCCGTCCTGCATTGAAAGTAATGTCTCTGATTTATTTAACACGACCCAATTTTCATTTTACCGGTATATCAGGTAAAACACTGCAGCTCTTGTTCTTCTTCTATCTGCTATACCGACTCACTTTTATTACTAATAATAGTTGTCCGAACTGTTATATCTTCAATTTGTACTTTGACCAGTTTTTTCCGCGATAATCTTTGGTAGGATGAAAGAAGTTATGATTAAAAAGGCAAATGGCTCGAATAAAAGTTCGATTTCATTACCCAGAACCTGGTGTATCCAACATGAGCTCGAAAAATCCAAAAATTATCGCGGATAAATGATCAAAAATGATTAACAAAACTTACGTACCGCCGTATTTTAAGACTTTTTTTTCATTATTAGTCCCAAAAATGCTTTTCACTAAAATACTTATGAAAACTACAACATATGTATTCGGTATAACGATTATGAACATTATTGACATAAATCTCTTATTAATATCTGTTAGCAGTGTTTGTTCTACGTATTGAAAAATATAATTCTAATTGAAATCTAAATATATTTAAATTCAAGTACACTTTAAGATAATTGGTTAGCGGTTCTTATGTATATCATCAAATTTTCGATTTTTGATTCCAATGTATTTATTTTTGGACCCGGTTACATTTTTCAATTCCCGGTTTTCCGGAGATCACTTTTTTTCTAGTGAGCCGAAATAACGATTAAAAATCGCACTTAGGGACCATTATGCAAAACCGTATGACTTTAAGATCTTAATAAATGAACACTGTTACGACTTTTATATTTTGCAACTCTCAAAAAAAAAATCAAATGCATTCTATCGCACTAATAAAAAAAACGCTAAATGCTGTAAAAGCAGAAATGACTCATTCTTGAATAATCAACAAAAATTCTCAGTATGCTGGAATTTAAAACATGTCACAAATGCAGCGAGAATTCAAATGTGAAGGATATGATTAAGGAGAAACATTCGAATTTATTCCGACTAGGCAAGTTCCGAAGAAACGTTTGTCACGTGGGTTAAAAAATCCAGCTCGTTCTAATATCAATTAAATAAATAGTTCTAAACCTAAAATCATGTAGTCTCAGCACCATTAGTAATTTTGGGCTAACATTATTTGAAAGCGGCATATGACAATTTAACCATAAAAAATATACATACAAAAAATACATCAAATCTTAAGGACCGGTCAGTCCCTTTGTGGATTCCATCATAGCTATAAATGAGAAATTTCTGAATTTCTAGAAATGCTGTACAGTTTTCAACAAATGCTGTACAGTTTTCAAGACAACAATTTTTTAAATATATTTTTTAACCTTTCTATTTTTTCTACGAACCCTCAGACGTCAAACAGTGATATGTAAAAAAGGACAGTAGCTACTGCCGTGTTTGTGTTACTACTAGTAACTAGTAACAGCAGCCAAGAAAAAAAATAAAAATCTGGTGAAGCTTCACTCACCTTCACCCGACTTCTCACAACTTCACCCGACTTCATTCACCTTCACCCGACGTCACCCAAAAGAGTGAACCTTTACCCAACTTTGACCGAAAAGAACGGTGCACAAAATTGTATTATTTAATGTACAATTCAAGTGCTTCGTTGTATGTCATTGTGTTGATACCATGGTCTGTAGCGTTAATGCTGTCGTCGATGCGGTTGTCGACGCGTTCACTGATGACGTTTTTAATTCTAACAAATCCGCAATAGTTGGTCATGTGAATCAAAACTACTGTGCGGATTTTCGGTGTTGATCGACGAGCTCTTGTGCTTTCCACCGGTCAGTATACCGTTTTCACCACAAGCTCAAGGTGTCAGATATGTTCGTCATTATTAGGCAATGGCGATTATTGTCTTCAAAGATGATCGTCATGTAGCTGCTTAGGTCATGGAAGTCTTGCTTTGTTACGTTAATTCATATGCTTCCAATTCATGCTTTGTGACACGATTCTGGGGCCAGATTAGGAGTCTTATGTGCATCAACCATTTAATGTAAAAACTGAAGCCGTATGTGGATCTACTAGTATTGTCTACACACCCAAACGACTCAGCATTGCTCCTTTGCTTCCATGTACTTCTGGACTATAACAGTCACAAGTCACTTTTCACCTTTACATGTATTTCTCAAAACGTATGCCTATTTTCCAGGAGCTGTTAGTGCTCTGCTGTGAGCTATCAGTCATCATGCGCCTACGCTTGTTGAGTAGAAGCATTTCTCGTTTTTTAGATCGCGTTTTTTTAACTTCTTAACGTTTTTCTGAGTTTACTTGTAAGCAGATGGCAGACTAATCTTGGTACAACTTCAGAGTGTGATAGCTGTTTGATAGAGTTTTCTTTGAATCACTGTTGATGATACAGTTTTAAAATGTTCATTTTACGACTTATTCGTAATGATTTATGTGCCAGTTTTGTATTATAATGGTTAATTTCTGACACTTGCATTGAAATGCCTTATTTTTCAATGAGTTAATAAAAAACGGCCGTTATGGGATAATCACTTTTTGGAGGAAAAAAGGGGCCGTTATGGGATAAACGGCCGTAATGGAAGCGCCCCTTATGGAATCAAGGACTGTACTATAGACAATACACTCCCTGTGCACTTATCTTACCATTTGCACTTATTTTGCAAATTTTTGGTTCGGCGAATGGGCAAGATAAGTTCACAGGGAGTGTATTCTATAATTTTCAATTTAAAGAGAGTCAATCATATCAAAACAGGACTTAGTTTTAGTGTTCTATTTTTTAAAATTCAAGTACCAAGCAGGTTGCTAGATGCGTTAATAGAGCCCGCAAGCCGACAAGACGTATTCACAGGCTAGTACAACAAACCTTGCTCGAAACGAGTTCGTCTCCTACTAATCCTATTTCTATACAGCGTGGGGCGTAGATATGGAATAGAACTCAGGTCCGTAGAATACATTTTGCAGGATATGTTTTTTTTCACTTTTAACGCAACCTTACGACACATCGATAAACTAATTTTTACGCTATGTTAATTAGTATCTTAAAGATAGATACTTAAAATTTTTCTCACAAAAACGACCTCATACCACAAAAACATGTACTAAAAAAACACGGGAAAAAGTAAGTTGAAATAAATCACACGTAAAGTCCTTATCAATGTGATACACCTCCATGCAATACAAAATGACGATAGCTGCTGAGATTGATAGTTTTTCCTGGACCTAGTTACTCTAAAACAATGCAGTTTAGAAAAAAAATGCATTTGTCTTTCGATATTTTTTTTACAACAAGCGAAAGTTATATTGGTTCAATTTAGCGGTAAAGTAAGTGTCGTGTTTATCATTTATTAATGACAATAGTCTATTGTAAATAAGGACAAATGTCAGAGATAAACCATGAATCCGAAAACTGCATATGTCGGCCAGGCGTCGTAAGAAATACTAATTTATCATCGTTGTCCATTTGTTTAAGTCCTAAATGATCTTCTCGGTACAGTGTAGACTCCCGAAGTGGGACAATTTCTTCATCGCTTCCATCTGCATAAAATTCGAACCAAGAAGTATCACGTGGTAGAACTGTCGTATCTTTTAGGCCTTATATGTGGGTACAAGACTTATAAATTGTAGACACACGGTAGAGTTGAGGTTAATAAATTTTTGATTTTTTTTATCTTTTGTACCCAACCTTTGACCATAACAAATTTATTCAGAGTAATCAAGTTTCGTTTGTATTCCTCGTTGATTCCGACGCCCTGCCGGACGTCGTTATTGATTGGTGCAATATACTGACTAGTTCGTGTGTGGGTGTCCGGATGAAGTGGGTCATGCCAGTATTGAGCCTGGACCAGTCTCGATTGGATTTCTGGAATATAAGCTAAGTCCAGAAGTTGCCTCAGAGTGTCACAAAGCTCGGGAACAAGTCCGTCAGGGTCACATCCGGGAAAACCATAAACGCCTTATCACGGGTAAGATATTTCACCAATAATATTAAAAAGCTCTATAACTTCAAACGGCAAATTTCGCATTTTTTCGATAAACAGAGTGCGCAGTTAACCACCCGAAAAAAAGTAGACGGGTAACAGAAAAGTCCGTCAGCGATTTGTCTAGGAAGTCTGAAAAAATAATTCTACCCTTTCTTGATGCTGACCGTGTATGCTAATGAAGTTTACCATGGGTGGTTCTGGACATTTTTGTTTTAACCCTCGAAAAAATTGAGCGCCCTGACTAAAACCAACCGCGTGGTAGCCTTGTTGCAATTCTGGATCATTTTTGATAGCTTCACAAGCAAAATCAATTTGATCAAAAACGGGCATCCAAAATCCATTATGTTGGTCCTCAGAGCCGTTTTCGCCAATACAGAGTGACTTTGCATAATTTCCAGTATTTTTCGTTATCATATCTGCGATGTGCCGCATGCCGGAACTTAAATAAATCTGTTTTTGAATTAAATGGTCATAATTTTCTATCGGAACTTGATATAACAACATTATGTTATAACTTACTCCTTTGAAACTCTCGAAGGAACTAACGGGTAAAACATAAGCCACAAAAAACGAAGCTATCTTTGAATCTTAAAAAACTCACTTACGTGTATATAAAGTAAAACACAGGTTGCACCGTTATGTTTCATCCCCTTATATGTCACTTGTCCCTGCTCGGGCGGTTATTTTATACATTTATTTAAAAAAAACGAGCTTATCTGCCTACGCCCTGCGCCGTTGTGTTTTACTTGCACTAAGTTCGACCCATAAAGCACGAATTCAATATGAAAACAATTGCAAAAACGCTCGTTCAAACGTTTTTAGTATGAAATGAAACTACCCAGCATCATGCGGTTTAACTCATACCGGGTTTTGTCATGTTAGATATTGATGTATCAATTGTTGGTGTTAATTCCGGCTAATTATATAAGTACCTGTCAAATCGGTCACCCATACCATGCCATATGACCGAAGGAAGTCCATTGACAATCTGTAATAACACTGAGAAGTATAATTTCATTTTTGGTAACGGCGAAAGGATTTTATTCGAACAATAATTGGAAAACCATGTCGAACATTTGCTAATATTCGCAGTTGCTATCGTCACACAAGTTATCAATCTTGTTGACAGAACTTAATTGAACTTTTTTATGGTAATATAGAGGGTATACCGTTGAAAGTTCACCGTGAAACCTTTTTTTATTGTAATTAATTGTTATTTTAGCCATTAATAAATAATGGCACAATTTCAAAAAAGGTCTAAAAGTACGTTCAAGATGTTAAACGTCACCATATTTGATTAAGTCGTCATTGAACCGCAGCTGTGGTATAAATGGCAATATTTTGAAAAATGGCGAAAAATACCCTAAATCGCTGATTTCGGTATTTGTCTAAAATAAGCTGGAGACATTTTTTGTAGATTAACTGAAGATTAGTTTTATGTTGTGCCAAGACTGGAAATGTACCATTACCGTCTCAAACCGGTGAATTTAGAACCTATTCTTCCCATTTTCAACGATTTTGGGCCCTGATCTCAGTTTGTGGATCAACAGCCCGTACGAGTTAAGGACGGTTGAATCGAGTTGTTCACAAATTTTACTCGCGAGGAAAAAGCTATAAAATACGTTTCACAACTGCGATTAACTTTTTTTTTGTTTTTGAAAAACCGACGTTTATGGTTATCGGGTTTAGTTTGTATACAATTTTTTGGTTAATATGGTTAACAAGGACGGACTTAAAATTAGTGTTGGTTAAATATAGTTCACAGATGTTGCTTGAATATAATGCACTTGAGTATAATGCACTAATCTGCAGATTCTCTAGGTTCACAAACTGTGAATAACGTCAAACCAGGTTCTTTAGGCCAATATTATCAAATATTTATATTTAACAACGAGTTCAGTATTCTGAGAAAACACATTTATATAATACCCAAGACTATCAAAGTGACGTGAATCTCGGGTAGCTTGGAAAGTAAGTCAAAGTTAATTAACAGATTTACACAAGCATGGTTGACTTCGTTATTTAATGTTCTAAGTAGGAACTTTTATTTCATTTAAAGAGAGCTTACATTCTGAACACATTTGATTCTTGTTTAAATAGTTATGGTGTCAGACAGGGTTGAACAATTTTTTTTCACCTCGACAAAATATAAATACCTGGGTATATCAAATAACGCACGTCTAATGTGGCGTTACTGTGTGCGACTTGCTCAATTAGCTTTACCATATCACGTTTTTTGTGTAAGTAAAACATGATTTTCAGTTTTACAAACTCAAATATGAGAGGTACGCAATAGATTTTGGAATACATAGCAAATTGACACGGGAAATATATAGATTTCAACCCTTTTCTTAGTAACAAAACTATTTATATTGATGGTAGTTACGTTTAATAAAAGTTGTGCAGCTCAAGACATTGCATTGAGGTCAGTATTGATCGTAAAATTGGTTTAAATGTGACACTATGTACGTTAATTAGCCTATTAAATATAAGGTGCACCGGGTGCGCAGTTATCCGGCGTCCAGTTATCAGGCGGGTTTTTGCTGTTATCGGGCACCATGTGCTGTTATTCGGGGAGGGGGGGGGTTTCCATATTTTTGGATATATATGACCAAATTTCCCGCTCGTGCTGTTATCGGGCGGTTTTTTTTCCATATTTTTACCTTATTCCGCTTCCGCCCTGAGCAGTTATCAGGCGCCCGATTAAAATTTTTTGTCGCGAAAACGGCCCGATAACTGCGCACCCGGTTGTATAATAATTATAATGTTTATTGTGATTAAACATATTAACTTAAATCACAGGCCAACTACAAATTCTAACTTCACATTATAGAAATCGACAAGTTATCCAATTAAGAAATTGTGTACGACGAATGCCCGGGAGATATCGGTACGGACGTTTCCATGTTTCCTCCAGACTCAGTAGAACTTCACGAGCTCCCGTCATTTATTGTCGACATACAAAATATCCTCATTAGTCAGTTGTCCAAAACAATTTAGTTTATTTTTGTATACTTAAGCCGTATTAGCGTTATTTCATTGGGTGTTCAATAAAATCGAGGCACATTAAACAAAAAGGGTTTGAGTGAAACATAGTATGTGGAAATAAATTGTGACTGGAACAAATCGTGCAATGGAATATGTTCGACCCATATAAAAACTCCTAGACCTCATAATTCGTGATTTTGTGCTACCGGGTGTGGCAGTTTGTTTGATGGCAAAGGCAGAATGAAATTGGTTCATATTGTAGTACCCATTCGAATCAAAGATCGAAAACAAACGAACCGGTCGCGGTTAGTTGTCGAGTAGGCGTTATCGCATGAATGTTAGCCATAACGTCCGATCATAAACCTTAATAAGTGTCAAACTCTTATAAAAAGGTAGCTTTTATGACTTAACAGTCTCTAAAGAGAAAAGTGAAGTAATTGTTTTGCATATAATCAAAAATAAGAATTATAGAGAATATTTTTCTATCCTGTGATGAACATAATGCGACGCCCCTCAACCTGTCCTGCCTGATTACATGCAACTAAGTTACCTCGCCGCTTCGATCCCGACGTTGGAACAGTTATGAAATTGTCTCAACATGCACATGTAGTCTATGCCTCATATGCTAGTCCACAAGTCCATCCCCCTTCGTATACGGGTCCCAAAAGGTTAGTCAACCAGCGATGCCCAGAAGCAATAGGACACCTGTAGACATTTACCCTTATATTTTAACTGTGAAAACTATTCATGAACTTGACATAAAATTCATTCAATTGTAAAAATTGTACACGGCAATTATTTCAGTGCCTAACTGAATACACGGACTGAATTCACAAGTGTGATTAACGAACAGCTTAAAAATGTGAAACATGCATATTAATGGCATATTTTTGAAGTGATGAATACGGATTCATCAATTTTTGGATAAATGGCAACCCGTTAATAAAAATATGACATTCCGTCATTTTGTTCATATACAGTTTTATTTTGGGCACTGTATAAGGTTAAAGTATGAACTGTAGTTTTTTCGATTTGTGTACAAATTAGGCAAATGTAATTGTCCGCGCAACACGTCAATTGTGCCAATTTTGATTGGGTTCATTACCACAGCAACGTGAAACAACAAGTAATAATTTCTTTTTTTTTTTGTTTCGCGTTCTAATATTGTCCGCTTATCTCTCCTCCCGGCTAAAAACAATCAAATGTACGCGATCACGACAAATTCACGGACAATTACACCGGGCTTTGTTCCATCAATTAAAACAAGGAGGAAAATCAGCTAGGCACAATGTAGTCGAAAATAAACTTTATTCTTCACACTTAATAGATACACACATGTTCAACAATTTATAGATTCCTTTCAGTTCCGTCGTTGCCTTTTTCGAAATATAACTTATATTAGCGATTGACTGCCTACGAAGAACACTAGCACAGCTTATTATCGATAGTCGTCGCATTGATATTTCTTGCATCGTTTTGTTGTTATTTTTTTTAATAAAAAAACAGTGAAATAAATTCCTGACTGATTTTGTATGCTCTTCTATTTATACCATATACCAGTGATTCAACTATAGATAGATATGCGCCCAAGAACGTTTTAATTAATTATACTATCGACGTCTTTCTACCCATCTGGGCTATATTGATTCTGTCCTCCACCAACGGAAATGATATTCCTTGACGTTTGCGTCATTTTTTATCCTTAAAAGGAAATTTTTAGAGTAAGCTACTAATAGTGTGTGGTGATGAAATTATATTTTCCCGAGATATCAGATATTCTTCTAGTATTTGAATCTCCGGAAAATATAATCTCCCATTATCGTACCTACCTCTAGAAATTTCCTTCAAAGCATTAAAATGACGCACATGATTCAATTTGAGAAATAAATCATACATTAAGAATCTCGTTGACTTTTTGAGTTCCATAGGTATCATACATTCTTCTGACTAATTTAATCTTCGGAAAATATAATTTTTTTTCAGGCGACACACTTCTGGTGCCAACCCCTAGAATTTTCCTTCAAAAAAGAAAAAATGACAAAATTGTCTAAAATTTAAACTTTGCGTATAACTTCTTAAAGAATTTCGTAATACTTGGAGCAGTACGAATTTTATTCGAAAAACGGAACTTTTGCTTGTTCGGTTTCGTATAGTTCCTGACCAATGTGGCCATTTTTGAAGCCGTCATTATTTTGGATTATTGTGTTAGCAAATAACCGCAAAAATTGGTAATTATTGTTGGGAACGAGCACAATGACTGCGCAAGTGGCGTATGTTACTGGTGTGGGTAACGAGTTTGTCACCGAACTGAACGGGATTTGTCGTATATTTACTCCATATACGACAGGTCCCGTTCGGTTCTGTGACAAACTAGTTACCCACGCGGTGTCGGCCACACCAGTATAGAGAAAAAATACATTGCGCGAGAGTGTATTGAAAGGTAACGCAACCTTTTGTTGAACTAAACAGTGATTTTTTTCTTTGTCTTTGGCATTTCGCTGAATTTGGCAGTACGCAACGAATATATATAAATATATATGCATAATTATTTCTTCGCAAGACAAAAAAAAAGTGGACAGAAAAAAAAGTTTCGCAGATATATATTGAACTGTAGGATGCTTGAAAACACAGAAAAATTTTTAAATTACAAAAAAATCAGCAATCAATCTTTACCCGCCAATTTCAATTTTTCAGAAAGTAAAAAGAACGTGAAATGTATCCCGGGTGAAACTCGGAAGTTTTTTTATGTATTTTTTCCAAAATTATTGCGCCGTATTTGGCGGATAAAGATTGATTTTGACTTTTTGTTCGTTTCATGTTTTAATCGCTTGTGTGTCATATTCTATGTACAATTGTGATCGCATAGCGCCGTCGGCATTACACTCCCTGTGCTGTGGAGTGTGGGAGTTCAACACAGGTTTTTGTTCATTGTTTTAGGTGAACGGTGTCTTCATGTTTGCGTAGGTCAATCTTTCGCTGAAATGTTTCGCCACATTCCGTGCATGCGAAAGGTTTCACGCCTAAAAGTCAAATTTGGTAACTATTTGGAAATTTGCGCAGTGAGTAGGCGGGAAAACGAATAAAATACTATCGGATAACTACGCAGTCGTTCCAGTATACTCCAATATTTTTGAGAAATTCAAATGTATTTGTCTTTTTCTCAAAAAACACCAGAGTTTCTCGGGAAAGTCAGGTGTATTTGATTTTCTCAAGGAACTCGGGTGTATTTGAAAATAAAGCTCTCTTATTTTTTCTAGAATTTGTTTTTCACATGAAAGATATTATTTGCATTTTAACCAATAAGTTATTGGTTATAACCCTATAGTTTCTCGAAAAACTCAAATACACCCGAGTTTCTCGAGAAACTAAAATACACCCGAATTGACCCGATCCCGACGGAGAAAAAGTATTAGAAATGATTATCAAAGCTTGCCTTCAGCACATGATATAATAAAAAGTGTTGGAATGCGACGATGTGCACACAACGCGACGATGCGCACACAACGCGACGGTTTTTGGGCAGTGGTAGTGTTGCGTTGTGTGCACATCATATACTATATATGATATACGTCTGTAGACAACTTGAATATAATATGTGTTTACAGGTTACGTAAGGCAAGTTTTGTGTTGATACGGTTCTCCGAAGGCAAATATCTGTTTGATGTACGTGATTATTTGCCAATAATGTTGACATAAACCGGTTTTATAGAGACCCTGGTGAAGCCGGGAATACTGCTTCCTATTTAATTATTAATAGTTTACTATTGACAACCCACATGTATTTTTCATTTTCCCGTGTGCTGCCTTAGCCGATTTCCCCCGAAGAAAACCATTGTGAATGAATTGAAAAGTTTGATATTTACCTTGATGCTTTCGCATATGTGTGATCAAATTCGACGACTGGGAAAAGGACTTGCCACAAATTCGACACGAGTGCGGTTTCTCTCCTTAATTTAAAATTTTGTAATTTGTATTATAAAGTTGTTAAGATAACTGGTTAGATGGTGTAACTAAATCATCTTGTGAGGCACACCTTAAAGTGAAACTATGATCTCAGGAGTGACAGCACCTAGTTAGGGAAGTTTTCAACAAACACGAAACCATGTTTTGTTTGGTGACCCTCGTAACGCTTTTGACCTGAGAAATGGTCAAAGCCGACTTGATATCCAAAAGTTAAACCAATATTTAGCCGAATTTATTAAATTGCGCAAGTAGTTAAATTAACTCTTCGCGGGAAAACAAGGAGAAGGAGAAAAAATGTAAAATAAAAATAAAAAAGCGTACTAAGCCCATTATCCAACTCGCGTGTAAAGCAAACATAATTCACGTAAGAAAGCAAAACACACCATTTACCCCCTTAACGCGTCATCTCTATTTTGATAGCCATTCCCAAAACGGGGCGTAAAGGGAAGAAAGATGAAAAAATATTTTCATTGAATTGAACGCCGCGGCGCCAAATTAAATCCAATTTTCATTTCAATTCCATTTTGCTCCGTTTTTTCTTTCTTTTATCCACAAAAAACCGTAACGAACGCGTAACTGATTTATGACGTAAAATAAGCGCGTAGGAGTTAATTTGTATAGGTGTGAAAAAGAAAAATAAATTTGGTGACGCGGAAGAGCATGGTTTTTTTT
>SCLG01000001.1:2832533-2849728 GCA_004367875.1 Oikopleura albicans
TTGACAATACCACCCAACCCAACGGTAACCCGACGCAAAATTGTCCCAAATTTACAACCCTGGTGAAAAGAACTGTTTACAAAATATACTTCAAGGGAAAGCTATAAAAGCTACAATCCTACAGAGTCTGTAGTACAGACTGAGATAAGTGAACGCGCCCCCTTTTTTTCCAAATTTGGTTTTATTTTAAGTAATACCCTAAAAACTGAAGAAAATGAGCGGTGTGTTCATTTATTTCAGCCGAGAAAAAATATTTTGCCTACCAGATTTGCTATTGTTTTCAATTTGGTTTTGCAAGATAACGACGCAGCCGGTTTATAATACATGTATATATGATGGGAAACACACATGAATGTCGTTAAACATAAAATCTTACATACATATTTAATAAAAAATACATTAATTAAATAATACACTGACGGCATTGTGTCTGACGCATTTATGGCGTAGAACCACATACGGTTTCTATCAAAAAGATATTAAGGCAACGCTTTTTCGAACATTTGTCGCGAAAAATAATGATTGCTATGTAGGAAATAGTAATAAATTAATTTTCAGACACATTACCAAATTAGATCAACAAATGCATAAAATCAAATTAATAGCGACATTGACGTGAATTTCACGCACTTTGGTCGAAAAATGTTCAGGTTTTCTGAATGTTTTTCTAATTAATCAAGTAGCCCCGAAAACAGTCTTATATACCGTAATTAATTACTCTCATAAAGGCCAAACAGGTTCAAACTTTTACAATTAACATTACATACATGTATACGGAAAAAAATAATTTACTCAATTATACAGTTGTTCAAGTCTTATCTTAACTAGTGTTATCTTGACAAAAATCTTTTATCTTGTCAGATTTTTCCACAACTACTTTCCCATGACAGAGCAGCCGCGCAAAGCGGAGCTGAGTATGCGCGTATAACCATTCTCATAACAAAGCAGCTCCGTGAAGCGAGGCTGTGTATGCGCGTATAACCAGTCCCATGACAGCGCAGCCCCGCGAAGCGGGCTGAGTATGCGCGTATCACAATTCCAATGACAGAGCAGCCCCACAAAGCGGGGCTTAATATGCGTGTATAACCAGTCTCATGGCAGAGCATGAAAATCCGTAATTTATTATCTAGTTTTTTCTAGATAGTCAAACTCGAGTTTTTTCTAGATAGTCAAACTCGAGTTTTTTCTAGATAGTCAAACTCGAGTTTTTTCCGCGTCAAAACCTCGAATATGGCTATCTAAAAAATGTGGGAGAAAATGTAGCGGAAATTCATGCAAAACGCCGAGTAGTCATAAAAACATATACTTGTTTTTAAAGAATGTAGTTAGTGGTTTTAATTTGACAGATTCTTAGCTATATGAGTCATAGTCTATGACGAATATGCTTTTAGTCATAGACTAGGACTCAGAGTCTATGAGTCAAGAGAGAAAAATGTTCAGATTAAGCTTGAAAATACTACCATTTCTCAAACAAGTTATTTCAATTAGCTTTTTAGATTACCTGTGTGAACATATGTGTGTTTTTTCATATCGCTTTTTTGGTGAAATCGTTTCCCGCAATAAGGACAGGGAAAGGGCCTCGTGTCCGAATGAATAAGTAAATGCGTTGACAGCGTTGACGATCTTTTGAACTGTTTTTGACATATATGACATTCGTAAACCTTAAAAAAATTAATTAACAAAGCTCTGAGTTAAATGTGTTGTCTTTTGATAGCTGTGCATCGTCAGTTAACCACCACTTTCACGCGTTTCTAACAGTAAAAAAACATTTTCATTAAAATTTATCGACAACTAGGGCAGAGATACCTTTTCTATGAAAAAAATGAAGCATTGGGGACATGGCCGCATGGGTTGGAAAAATGAAACATTAGGGCACAATAGGTTAAGGTCGGTGTTAATCATATAATTTCATAGTTTTTAAACAGATAATTTTTAGAATGCAATTTTTAATAATTGGTCGTAAAAAACTATGAAAATTTTTTTTTCCAAAATTTTTGGATTTTTGGCCTAACGTATCACTATTCAGCTTTACTTCCGGTAACCGTAAATAATAATTTGTTTTTTTTTCGTTGTCCAACATTGTGTTTTTATGCAAAATTTGAGGATTTTTGGTTTGACGTATCCAACGAAAAATGACCCTACACCCACATTTGGTGAATTTTCGGTGGACGGAAGGTCTGAACTTGAGCTCTTGGAAAAAATTAGCCGTCATAAGAAAACAACGAAATTACTATCATTCCGTAATTGTAGCAGCTAAAAACAAAAAAAAAACTGAACAAGTGTGAACTAATTATAATCCGCGTTTCACTTCAATTTAAACTGGCTCGAGTAAATTGTCGAGTTAATATCATATTAATTATTATATTGGGCAAGTTAAAAAAAAAATGCGCTGCAAAGCAGTCAAATGCGGGTCTATTGATATCATTTTAATCTTCGACAGTTGCGCGTTCAGTTGNAATAACAATTCTGTATTGCGCAATTTCCCGCTCGTGCTCTTATCTGGCCGTTTTTGGCCGAGCATTTTCCAGACACTCCGCCTACGCCCTGCGCCGTTATCTGGCCATTATTACGTAACAAAATGTTTTTTCGGGCAAAATGTCGGCCAGATAACGGCGCACCCGGTGTATAAAACAAATCATTTAGTCTTTTTTAACTCTACTCCGTAATTTTTGATAGGTCTGTACCACGTATGCGGGTTTGACTCCTTTATTATTTCATAACGGATTTTTTTTTTACTATTTTTGCCTTAAAACTGTCACAAAATTTGAGTTTAATTTTTAATTTTTATTTGTTCCAACAACGTTTAAAGGGCTCTCGCACGGTTAAAGCTCAACGGGCCTCCTTTAGGACGTGACTATAGAATTATTTACAAAATTTACTTCGCGGGAAAACGCTATAAAATGTACAATCCTACAGACTGAGATTTGAATTCACCCCCTTTTGTCAAAATTTGGTTTTCTTATAAGTTATACCCTAAAAACTGAACAAAAAAAGCGGCGTGTTCTTTTATTTCAGCAGAAAATCTACTTCCTACCAGATTTGCTATTGTTTCAATTTGGTTTTGCAAGATAACGGCACATCTGGTGTATAATATATGATGGGAAACACACATGAATATCGTTAAACATTAAATCTTACATATATATTTAATAAAAAATACATTAATTAAATAATACACTGACGGCATTGTGTCTGACGCATTTATGGCGTAGAACCACATACGGTTTCTATCAAAAAGATATTAAGGCAACGCTTTTTCGAACATTTGTCGCGAAAAATAATGATTGCTATGTAGGAAATAGTAATAAATTAATTTTCAGACACATTACCAAATTAGATCAACAAATGCATAAAATCAAATTAATAGCGACATTGACGTGAATTTCACGCACTTTGGTGGAAAAATGTTCAGGTTTTCTGAATGTTTTTCTAATTAATCAAGTAGCCCCGAAAACAGTCTTCTATACCGTAATTAATTACTCTCATAAAGGCCAAACAGGTTCAAACTTTGTATTTCAATTCAAATTACATACATGTATACCGAAAAAAAAGTAATTTACTCAATTATACAGTTATCCAACTCTTATCTTAACTCGTGTTATCTTGACAAAAAACTTTTATCTTGTCAGATTTTGCCATAACTACTCAGCGCTTCACATGAAAATCTGCCGTTTATTCTTAAGTTTTTTTCTAGATCGTCAAAGTCAAATTTTTTTCCGCGTCAAGACCTCGAATATGGCCATCTAGAAAATGCGGGAGAAAAGTTAGCGGAAATTCATGTTAAACACCGAGTAGTCATAAAAAACATCTACTTGTTTTAAAAGAATGATAGTGGTTTTAATCCGACAGATTCTTAGCTATATGAGTCATAGCCTATGACGAATATGCTTTTAGTCATAGACTTTGACTCACAGTCTATGAGTCAAGAGAGAAAAATGTTAAGATTAAGCTTGAAAATACAGTCCCTGATGCCTTGAGTGCCGCTTTTGATTTTCCCAAAACAGCGGCACTCAAGGCATCACCGGCACTCAAGGCAGTGTCCCGGCACTCAAGGCAGTGTCACATTTTTTTCCTCAAAAACCCCATTTTTCATTTTAATCAGTATTATGATTTTTTTGCTTGAAAACGTGATAAATGGGATTAAAAAATCGGTTATTGAAGTTTGTTTTTTCTTTCTTTCATCGTTTGTAATCATAGGTTTGTAACTATATTTTATGTTATTGGGCTAACGCCCTTAACAAAACGTAAACACGAAAACAAGTTTTTTTGTGAACATATTTTTAAAACAAAATTTGATATTTTTTGACCAATTTATGAAGATTTTTAAAGAACAAATTTTGAAAAGCCATCGCATTTCTGTTACCACTCCAGCCAAAGAGGAATTTGACCAAATTTACAACCCTGGTCCAAACTGTCTGTTCATTTAATGCGAGCGACTTGTTTTATATTCACTTTTCTGTTGAGTCGTGCAGTCAAAATTAAATATCGGTTGTAATATCGGTTAAATATCGATTGTTAAATATCGGTCTTTGATCGCTGGCTTTGAATTGATCGGCATTTAACGTAAATAACAATTTTAACTTTTAACGAAAAAAAAAAACTCGAATTTTTTGTTATTTTCACGTTTTCAAGCAAAAATCTACAATACCAGTAAAGTTTCATAACTTCTTTTTTCCACATATTTAGTTGGGGAGCACACCTTGATAAAATCTGAAAAAGCGGCACTCAAGGCATCAAATAAAAAAATCCCCAAAAAAGCGGCACTCAAAGCATCAGCGGCACTCAAGGCAGCGGCACTCAAGGCATCAGGGACTGTACTACCATTTCACAAACAAGTTATTTCAATTGGGTTTTTAGATTACCTGTGTGAACATATGTGTGTTTCTTCATATCGCTTTTTTGGTGAAATCGCTTTCCACAATAAGGACAGGGAAAGGGCCTCGTGTCAGAATGAATAAGTAAATGCGTTGACAGCGTTGACGATCTTTTGAACTGTTTTTGACATATATGACATTCGTAAACCTTAAATTTGTTTTAATCAACAAAGCTCTAAGTTAAATTTGCTGTATTTTGGTAGCTGTGCATCGTCAGTTAACCACCAATAGTTTTTAAACAGATAATTTTTAGCATGCAATTTTTAATAATTGGTCGTAAAAAAACTATTAATTTTTTTTCTTCAAAATTTTGGGATTTGTGGCCTAACGTATCACTATTCAGCTCTACTTCCGGTTACCGTAAATAAGAATTTGTTTGTTTTTCTTTGTCCAACATTGTGTTTTTATGCAAAATTTGGGGATTTTTGGTTTCACGTATCCACCGAAAAATGACCCTACACCCACATTTGGTGAATTTTCGGTGGACGGAAGGTTTGAACTTGAGCTCTTGGAAAAAATTAGCCGTCATAATAAAACAACGAAATCACTATAATTCCGTAATTGTAGCAGCTAATAACAAAAAAACTGAAAAAGTGTGAACAAATTATAAACCTTAAACAAATTCACAATCGTGCAAGTCAATCGGATCATTAATCGCTCAAAAATAGAGAATAAAATGCATTGTGGTTTTAGTCCGAGTTAACTCACTTTAAACGGAATTAAATCTGCTTTTGTTCACGCTAAAGTTTCGAAACGTTAATTGTGAAAAATAACGCTTGTTTTTTGTTTGCTTCGAAAAAATATTGATAATTTTGAGACGATGTGTAGGGACTCATAGTTATATAGGTTAGGGTTAACGATCAAGTCAAATTCCCTAATATTACGCCGTTATCGGATGAAAATTACGTAATCGAGCATTTTTTTCTCAAAGTTTGTATCCGACAACGGCGCACGGGGGTGTATCTGTTAATTAAGAATTACTCCATTTTCAACGATTTTTGAAGAAGAAAACTGTAAAATATTTAAACGGTTTTATTGATTATTTTTTATGTCGCATTGAAAAGCGGTCTGATTAGCTAATCAAACCGCTTTTCAATGCGACATAAAAAATAACCAATAAAACCGACTTGATATTTTACAGTTTTCTTCTTCACAAATCGTTGAAAATGGAGTGATTCTTAATTAACAGATACACCCCCTGCGATGTTATCGGATACAAACTTCGAGAAAAAATTTGGTCGATTACGTGATTTTTACCCGATAACGGCGCAAGGCGAAGTGGTAACTGAAAAACTTTCGACAAAATTTTGTCAAAAATTTACCGCGCAGGGGTGTAATATATAAAAAGATAAATAAAAGTCTACATTGATGATGATAATGGAATTTTGAGTTGCGTAACTTTAGGCTTTAATCATATTTTCGAGAAAGGTGAATGACAAGATGGCGAGAAAATAAGAAAGGGTTAGAAAGTATAGTCTCGATTGGCTTTTTATGTCTGCTTTCTCTCTCTCTCTCGTCCAAATTCAATAAAGATTGAGAAAAGGGCAAATGACATCATAGAAATACGTCTCGTTCGTCGCTACCCTTTTTTTTCTCTCGTTTTTTCAAGTTTATTTTTTAAACGAGAATAATGCCACGGACACCTTATGCCCGGAAAGTTTCGGAGGCAGAAAAAACACAAACAATCACTTCCGATTCCCCCAAATGAAATTTCGAGATGGAAATTTTTTGTAAAGCAACGACCGATGACTTGAATAATTAACGTGGGTTATTTACAAATATATTAGCAATAACTGTGTTGAAATACACCACCTGCGCCGTTATGTACCACCCGTTATATTACCAAAATTCCGTTATGTTACCACTTTTCAGGATTTAATGGACTTCAATTTCCGCCCACGCCCTACGCCGTTATGTTACTAATGACCTACGCCCTACCCCGTTATGTTACCAGTTTTTCCGGTTTTATTGTGGTGACATAACGGCGCTGGTGGTGTATTATAAGTTTTGACGCAACATATTTTGAAAAAAAAATCAAAGATTATGTATTTGTCAATGGTAAAAAAGTCCTGCTTCAAACTACGTAAATTATTAATTCGGAGTAGTTAATACTTTTCGACAGTAACACCACTTAATATTAACAACTCTCATCCACCAGTTATCTTTATAACTGTTTTGCTCAAAAAGTGTTAACATAATTGAATTTTGTTAAGATAATTGGCTAAGGCGTTTGGTATGATAATCGGAAATCGCTCTACGTTTTGGGTCATGAAGATAACTGGTCTTAAGATAACGGCGTAGGGGGTTATTGAAAGTTGTATGCCTAATTGAATGAATTTAGAATTTCTAAAAAGCCCTTTTTATCGAAAAGGAAGACATTTTAGTTTTCGAACATTGCAATGTGGCGTCCTAATGGTCATTGTCGACGTTTGGGATCGAGACTCTTGACAGTTAATAAGGTTCTTAAAAGTGATTAACAGAGCGCTTCAAAAACATTGAAAAAACCAAGTCGAAATTATTTTTATCTCAAATTTCGTAATATATTTCACGCTTTTCATGTAACCACACGCCAAAATGTCTTCCAATTTTCAAATTGATACAATAAAAGAATAATCAACAAAATTTAACCATGTTATTGTCACTAGGGTGCACGCGGTTAAAATTCAGCATCATCAACGTATAAAAAAATGCTATTACGAAAAATTCCTAACTTTAACGGTAAGGGATCAAAATGTCAATTATAGCCCCGATTAAGCTTAGTCACAAACAATCAATTTTCTAGAAATCTAGGACTTGTACCCCAAATTATAGTGTGTCAAACCTCAAAATTTGTCACATTTTTATTCTAGAAATTAATACGCATCGGGGCTAGAATTCCATCGCTTTGTCAAAGAGAAAAGCGACGAAATTTTTCCCCCAATACGTATTAATTTCTAGAATACAAAATTGGCAAATTTTGAGGTTTGACACACCGTATCCCGAGTTTCAATTTGGTACAAAAATTACTCTGATTGGAAAAGCAATGTCCGAAATTCTCAACAAGGGGAAGGGTCTGTTTCGAAAAATTTTTGTTTTCAAATCTAATTCCAAAATGAACAAAACGTATCTGATCTGAATTTTCTAATTTTTTGGTTACAGCCCAAACCACGAGCACCCTAATTGTCACCAAGATTTTTTTTTTCTATTTTCGGTTTCAGAAGAGGGCCTTGGCCACCTTCTTTGAGTTGGGTAAGATGGTGTTGTGTCGCGACAGCAGACCTGGCGATTGGGCCGTCTTATGTAAGGGATCATACCATTTTCAAAATAGCATCCTTTTTCACTTTTGGCACCGAAAGATTTGGATGGTTATTATACTCCCATTATTTGTTAGTTCTTAACAAATTTATTTGGCCCTGAAATGCCACTTTTGATTAAATTTAAGGTCGATGAAGTTCATTTCTCTTAAATGGTTAATTCTAACTTTATAAACATAAATAAACCTAATCCATGTCGTATAACTCAGAGAGAAAAGTCATACAGAACCGGAAATGATCCAAAGCTCATCGAATAAAATCGATTTATTTGACATTATTTTCCAGTCGTACTGGCAATTTAACGTATGAATAAGCCATGTCATCATAAGTTTATTTTATCAGGTCAATACAAATTTGTGTGAAGTATAATATACCACATACCTCAGTAAGTTAACAAAATTAAAGGTGTTAGCTTACCTGAAGATTTTTAAGTTAATTGAAGGGTGCATTGGGGGAAGTTCTTGAAATTTTGTGCGCAAACGGTTAACTTGAATTTAGACGTTTTTTTTTTCAAAATCGACTCAAAAGTCGTTAATTTACTAAGTGTTAAGTTACTAGTAATTACTTAAGGTTAATACATATATNATATATGTATTAACCTTAAGTAATTACTAGTAACTTAACACTTAGTAAATTAACGACTTTTGAGTCGATTTTGAAAAAAAAATATGATATATATATGATCTACATATGATGTAAAAAAGCCCAAAAATATAATTTGTTGACGTCGAACACTAATAATAAAAACGGAACACCCTAAAAATGTGCAGATAAAACAAATATAAGATTAAAGGAAGCAGCCCAATAAGAAGCCGCGAAGCAACCCACGTTAATAAAACTTAGGGGTGTCACGGACATGAAAAAATAAATGATATATTCATTTTAAAATAGCGAAAACGTCTAGCAAACTGTGATATCGTACACATATTCAGAAGAAATCATAAAAATAAAATAAAATAAAACAAACCTTTTCTTTTCTGCTCGGCATTATGTGTGTTTTTTGTGAGGAGAGCATCATTTCGGTGTTGAGGGACTTTCTATACAATGGGTAACCATATGGCAGTCCGTTGAGTACATGGGATGATCGAATATGTAGCTAAATTAAACATAGATTTTTATCGCCGGGTTAGAGAAATATATTTTGGAGATGATTTTTTGGATTTTTTTTAAATTTTTGACCTGTATTGAAACCACCGTTACCAAACTCAGAAAAATGTGGAAATTAGGTAGCGGCAAAAAACGTCTACTTTAACTCTTAGGGGGGGGAGGAGTTTTCGGGAACCCGTAGGGGGAAATGTGTGTAAATAAACACACACTTAAAAAAATCACAATAATTCGCAATAATTAAAAAAAACTGGTAGAGCCAAGTTGTAGAGCCCGTCAAACTACGTCGATCTCATTGATCAGAAATTGATTTGGGCCACCAGGGCCCCTATAGAGCTGTTTGAAATATCCAACCTACGCAAAAAACACCGTCAATCGAATTTTCTCGAGAAGTTGAGGGGAGTCACCAATACCCGTTTTGCCCTACGGGGCCCACATATACCTTAAATCGACGAAAAAAAAAGTTGTTTTCTATTTACATGCACTTCCCCCTGGAAGTTAAGTGGGAAAAGGATATGCTGCACGTTTTTGCACGGCGGTGCACGCGGATAAACGACAAAAAATTTTGGTATTTTTTCGTGATATGTCTTTGCGAATGCGAGAAACTGACCTCAAGTTCCTGTAAATTGTTGAATCCCTTTTGACAGACTGAGCAGGACATTGTGGGAAATGAGGGCTGAAAGCAATTCTTCAACTGTTGGTTATATCGCGCAAACTGCAAATCAACTGACATTTTCTAAACATAATTTATTTATTCACGTTTAAAACGGGTTGCTTTTAGATGCAAAACAAAATGATGCTTGTCCGACTCAGAATCGAGATTTTCCGGCAACAACGGGTTAGGAACCTGGCGAATGATTTGATTAGTGATTATGTCGATGATTTTTTTAACGAAAATGACAAAACTTAACACGTTCACGTGGAAAGTGAAAAAAATCTGACAGAGCTATGCATAGTATCCACAATGTCGACTTGTTAAAATACATGGAGAGAACGTGATGAAGGACAGCGTATTAAGGAACGCTTGTGCTGAATAAGGGACGCTTTTTAGTTTGGAATACGTTCTTTTCGATAGGTTATGTCTAAGGGGAGCGCTTCAATTGGTACTGAATTTCTTTTGGTACTGGAGCTTTTTTTGATATTGAGGCTTATTTTGGTACCAATGCTTCTTTTGGTACTAAAACTTCTTTGAGTACTGGCTTAGTACCATAAGAAGCTTAAGTACCAAAAGAAGCTTCGGTACCAAAAGAAGCATTGGTACCAAAAGAAGCTTCAGTACCCAAAGAAGCTTCGGTACCAAAAGAAGCATTGGTACCAAAAGAAGCATTGGTACCAAAAGAAGCTTAAGTACCAAAAGAATCATTGGTACCAAAAGATGCTTCAGTACCAAAAGAAGCATTGGTACCAAAAGAAGCTTCAGTACCCAAAGAAGCTCCGGTACCAAAAGAAGCATTGGTACGAAAAGAAGCATTGGTACCAAAAGAAGCTTCGGTACCAAAAGAAGCATTGGTACCAAAAGAAGCTTCAGTACCAAAAGAAGCTTTGGTACCAAAAGAAGTTTTATTACCAAAAGAAGCATTGGTACCAAAAGAAGCTTTGGTACCAAAAGAAATTCAGTACCCATTGAAGCGCTCCCATGTCTAAGCGTGGCGCTAGGTGTCGCCCACGCGATCTTGGGGTTAAACTAAGGTTACATTTTGAATCATAATTACGATTTTTAGTTTATTCTCGGTTTTATACTTGAAATTGGTCCAATGGTGTTAACTGAACCTGTTGAATTATCTGATTATTGATTATGCCGTTTATCACGTTGTTTGAAAGTATCCTCTCCTCGGCCTTCGTCCTCGATTCTCCGTGAATTTCGCCAGTTGAACCGTATGAATCTAGAATAATATGGTAATACAGTGCCCAAAGAAAAAAGATTGATTTTTGGTTTATGCTGGATTTTTTTTTGTTCGATTAGGTGGAACCGTTGTCCGACGACGAATTTCCGGACGGCGACGAAGGCGAATGAGCACATGGACATGATCCACACGAGCTGGTCGAAAGTTCTTCTACTGGTGGTCTTAAATAAATGTTAAATTTTATATTTAATTGATATGTTGCAAAATGACACAGAATTTATTCGTTTCGAATCAGCAAATACTAATCAGGAAAAAAGGTTTTCAGGGAGTAAGAGAAATAAAAATAAACCGGAAGTTATGGCCCATAAACACAAAAAATTTTTGAAACTTTGTTTTTTTCTCCGAAACATGATTATCGATCATAAACTGGGCACATGTGTTGTTATTCAGGTTCATAAATGTGTAACTTTTTCGTTTTTATATCACGTTAATACTTGAAGTTTTGATTATTCATATGTTAACTGCGGTCGAAAAAAAAATAATTTTGATTTTGTTTTTTGAAATCCTTCAATTTTACCATCGTCAACTCTCAAAACAGTCAAGTTTCTGATATTGTTTTTTAACGAAATAATTATTTTAACGAAATAATTTTTCTCGTTGACAAAATTTTCATTGAAATTTTTAGAAATGTTTTGCAGTAGTTTTTTTCGATAAATTTCGAACGCACTACGAACGGCGTCCAATTTGAATACATTTAGTTCCTTTGTGATTTCGATCATTTTTGAAGTTGTTTTCCGATAATATACTCTTGCAATATACACAATTCGGATTTAAGGCATACAATTTAACCGTGATTCTCAGTTACGTTCGTGCCCAAGTGTTCGTGTCCAAATTAAATAGCAGGGCAATGAAATGTGAGGCTGTTTAACGAAGAAAATTTCCATACCGTTACGCATTGGACTTTGTATTCCACAATTGAACTTGAAATTTATTATATGTAAAAGCTCAAAAATTGCCGTTTTCATTCTAGAAAATATACCAGAGCATTTTCTCCGTTCTATTAATTTTCTAGAATCCAAAAAGGCAATTTTTGAGCTTTGACATATAAGATCTTAGAAGAAAAATATCCAGGTATTGGACTTTTGTTGAAACGTGTTCCGGAATTGGGCCTCCAAGAATTCGAAAAAAAAAATCACAAAATGAAAAATTATAGCGCGAATGTTAACTCCCAGGGGCAATTTCGTGCAAATTTGCACGAATCGCTCTAAAATGCCAAAATTTATAGGAAAACGATGAAATATCCAAAATCGTTGACAGACGGGTCTCATTTAATTTCCTGAAAAAAAATTTGAAAAAATGAATTGGAGGTATTTTTTTATTTAGTTGTAAAGCATCTTTTTTTTAAATTAGTTGACAAAATAGTCATAAAACGGTTTCGTGCAAATTTGCACGAAATGCTCCTACGGGTTAGTATCCACTCGTAACCCTTGGGAGTTAAGAGCGTTAGTGAGAAATAACGGTATTTACCTCCAGAATCCATTCATGGCTTTTATTAAGTGTGTGTTTTCGTATTCGGTATCGACGACGATCACTTCCTCATCGGAGCTGGTGAGTTCGGGGGAAGGGGAGGAGACGGTCGAATGGGAGTCTGATGCGGTTTCACACTTAACTCCCACGTGACATCTACTTTCGTCATGCTTTCTTTTCACGGATCGTCTGACGCCCTTGCCTTCATCTGAATTGTTTTACCATTTTAGCGGTTTTCAACTTTAATTTACCGACGTTAAAATATTACATCATTGTGATGTCTGGTGTCTCGATTTAAAATAACGTAATAATATGGCTTACAATAAGAATAAATCTATTTTTTTATTCTCAATTGATGCTTATTCCAATGACAAATGTGACATTTGAAATGTCCCATATTAGCCCCGAAGAAATATTTTTAACGGTCACCTATTCACAAATTGTCAATAGGTGACCTATTATAGGTTATTATTCATCTTTTTTTCGGTACTTAATGAGAAATAAATAAGCTATTTTTTCATGATAAGTCGGCAAAACTTTTTTGAAAAAAAAAGTGTAGAGCGCAAAAAAACATTATGGTCTCGTTTTGAGCAATATTTCCGGAACTTTATTTTACCACATTTCCGTACTCACATTTTAGCTTTCCACTTTGGCTAATACACTAGTACTTAGAAAAAAATTTAGAGTTATTGGGAAAAAAAGCTATTGAAAATTGTTTGTCGATGGACCTAGTGACTTTTTGTTGCTATGCTGGGTCTGATTGGTCTGTTTCCACTTTATGAAACGTTCCAATCAAATAAACATTCGAGCGCCACTAGTTAGATTGGATCCATCGACCAATAATCCAAAGTTTGTACAGTACAAACTGTTTTCTGACTAAGAAAGTAATAGAAAAAAAAATCCAAAAAATTAATGTGACAACAACTACAGTTACAGGGTGAGGGAATATAGATGCTAATCCGTTTTTGGTTCGCGAGTACGCTGAGCGAATATAACTCACCAAAAAACGTATTAACATCTATATTCCCTCACCCTGTATTTGTAAAAAATAAGATTTTTTTTCAGAATTTTATCGCTGTCTAAAAATTTGATCGAAATTGAGTATTATTTATAGCCGCTTCATGTGTTCTAGCATGCCAAAATTAATTGTAAACAATGCTTATGTCCCCTCCTTAATCGCTTTGGTAAGTACAAATCTGGGGATTTTCTATTCGTATAAAAGTTCAAATTGTGTCTAGATAATCTGGATTGCGGATTATATAGTTACAATCTACATCTCTTTGCGGATCCACAACCATAACTAAAGCCGGCCACGGTCGAAGATTTCTAAAACCGCACGCCTTTAACCCTCTGCCGCCGGCAGATTTTTTTTTATTTTGAATTGATTCGGTTTTAACCGCACTCCGAATGACTTGTTACAAAAAGTAACACAATTTCGTCATCCGCGGTTTCATTTTGGAAACAATGGTCCACTCAGAGACGGGGCGGAAAGCAGACAGAAAAAAAGGGAAGAAAAAAAAGTAAGAAAAAAAAACGAAAAACCGGGGCCAAATCGACTTTGGCATTAGCGGTCAAACCAATGCAGCGGTTATGAAGTGATTGTAAATCGCCACGGCCTTCTAATTGGTTGGAAATAAAACATCTAATCATTATTAATCGGTTTCGGTTAAAGGTGGAAGTGGGCGTATTTACTGCGCAACTGCACAAATCACATTTATAACGGATTATGCGTCTTTTTTTTCGTCTTTTTTTTCGACTTTTTTTTCCTAAAACTGGTTTGGAACACCCTACTCGGATTTTGTGGTTGATTTGCCTGGAACAATTGGTGCAAGTGGTTACGGGTTAAAGCCCACGTCGATTTTCGAGGCACCGTTGTCCCTTGGTGAAACCGTTTTCGAACAAACATTTTGTAAGGGTGAAATGACAAAAACCCTTACGCGAAATTAATTTTAGGAAATATGGTTCATCCAATAGCTAAATGCTTTTACGATTTTTAGAATAATGAACGTTTTTCTAAATAAGCCTATGTACTGTAGACCATTCTGTATAAGTTGCACAGTATAACCTCTACCAGGTACACAGTTATCGGGCGTCCAGTTATCGGGCGGGTTTGTGCTCTTATCGGGGACCCTTTTCATTGCTCTCGAAGATATATATGACCAAATTTCGCGCTCGTGCAAATATCGGGCACCCTCGTGCGGTTATCGGGCGGTTTTTGCATATTTTTGAGCTTATTCCGCTCCCGCCCTGAGCAGTTACCGGGCGCCCAAAAAGGGTTTTTTGTCGCGAAACCCGACCGATAACTGTGCACCCGGTGTACATAATATAGTATACGCGCTTTGTACAAAAACATTCTGTTTAATTCAACAATTTAAGTATTTGAGTTGATAATTTTCGACTCTAAGTAATACTCGTACTTGGCGTTCAGTGCTATTATAGCGCGCTTTTTTATTACCAATATATTTAGTTGCAAAATACGTTTAAATACAAAAAAAAGATATAATATAAAAATAATTTCCATTTGGATATAATTCTATAAGACTCAACCCTTACTTGTCGCTCCCCTGTATTTGATACCTATCAAGAATAATGAGTAACTATCTCTAGTTTCACTAGTTATAATATGTATCAATGAAACATATTACACTCATTGCGCATTTATCTGGTTCGCAGCTATCTAGCCGATATTACGTAACGAAATATTTTCTGCCAAAAAATTTTGCCGCGGTGTTTTAAAAGTCGTTTTATTTCGACAAATCGTATTTTGTATTTTATATTTGATTTCTAGTGAAAAAATCAATCAGTGCTCATTGGCTGTCTTATTTATTATGGATTTAAGAAATTATGTAATATCAACAAAAATTATGTCATACAGTGCAAAACTCGAGGCTGTCGGCTAAAGTCATCATTGATGACTTTTTCGCGCCCACGCTCCCTACTCTCGTGTAAGAAAACAAAACAAAAAAAGTCTTCTTCCTGGAAGATTTTTTCTTAACTATCAACTATTTTACTTTCCACCGCTTCAACAATTATTATGGCTTAACCACTAGGAATTATATTATGAGACCTAGTATGAATTTTGTAGATAAGAAACCGAGTAATATTTTAGTGATTTTTCTTTTTGATTATGGTATATTATTTAACGTTATTCAGAGCTCCAAATGTACAAATNACAAATACACAATACTATTTCCCACTATTGACACCACTACGATGTTCTTCATTTATTTGAAAATTATGCGTCAACTTTGCGCGGTTATTTTCGCTTTGCATAATGGTTATAATTAATCCACAATGATTCAATTAATTGGTAAGTAAAATGGTTAAATAAATTAATACAGGGTGAGGTAATATAGACGCTAAGCCGTTTTTGGTGACTAATATTGGCTCAGCGCACTCGCGAACCAAAAACGGCTTAGCATCTATATTACCTCACCCTGTAGTTACTCAAGTATAAACGGTCAGAAATTCCAAAAAAAACTTCCTATTACAATTTGGTTTCAAGTTTGCCAGTTTTTCAATATTTAATTTTTTTTTAATTATTTAATAGTTTAATTATAAAGGATGGGTAATTATATAAGGATGGGTTTAAAGGACGGTGATTTAAAATTAACGCAAAAAATAATTTTGAAAAAAAATGGTTTCTAGAGAAAATTTCGAAATTTGGTTTCAAGTAGGAATTTCTTGTGCGTCGGAATTTTCACTTGAAACCCAATTTATACCAATTTTTCTTTTTTACCTCTAACCTATATTTATATAACCTATAACAAAATTTATAGTAATATATTATAGTAATATATATGTATAATATAATAAATTATACTGGCTGATCGTAGATTTCTATGTATCGGAAATTTTTTAAAATTTTTTTTTGAAGTCTACTATCAGCCTACTGTACTACCGATATTCATTTTTTTAATGATTGAATTTTCGTGATAAAAATTGTATTTTAACTTTGTTCGTTCTTTGAATAAATTTATGGTACATGCTGAGGTAATATAGATGCTAAGCCGTTTTTGGTTCGCGAGTGCGCTGAGCGAATATAAGTCACGAAAAAACGGCTTAGCATCTATATTACCTCACCCTGTATAAAAAAGCAATTGTTGTGTGAGTCCATTAAAATGTTTTTTTTTCCCAAAAAACTTTCATTAATTTATTACCGAAAAAAGGCGCGTTGATAATGAGTTTGAAAGAAAGAAACGGCGTCCGAAATCGGCGAATCGTGTCATGCGCAATCTCAACTGAAAAAAACCGTGTCTAAATATCACAACGCGATCATCCCAAATATCAAGCGCTGACTCAAGAAATATTTATTTTCGCCAATTTCTGGCCAAAATTCGCAACTAAACTAACACCCAAAAGTTCGGAAAAAAAGTATAATAAATAAAAAAAAAACTTACCGGAACTGGAATTGACACCGGAGTCTTCCGAGTCTCCCGAGATTCTTCGTTTCTCTTCCTCAATATCAAAGGGCCGAAAAACTGATATCATATCCCCCCTTAACGGTCGCTTTCTCTGAAGTTCTCTCAAAAGTTTTTTTTCGTGTCTTTTAA
>SCLG01000001.1:2850761-2871053 GCA_004367875.1 Oikopleura albicans
TTTTTTGTTCGTTGGTGGTTGATCAGTGAACAATGCGTTTCTGTGAATTCATGGAATTCGATCAGATCCACGGTAAAATGTTCACTTGGATGTTGCGCATTTGTTATGCAAGGTGGCGCGCGCGAGTTGCGCGCACTCGCTCCTCACCCATCATGAAATCTCAGGCATTGGACACCAGAAAATTGCACCACCAACCGTAAGACGTCGTTTTTTTTTCTTCCTTTCTTTTCAATAATACACCATTTTGTTATCGCTTTTTTTTTCTTCATTTTTTTTTGTGGTGCGCGCGGGGCTCCTTGAATTGTCGGACAAGTCAGCGCGACGCAAATCCAATCAACTTCACACTCCAAAAATTTTGGACCAAAATTAAACCGAGCCAAGTGGTCCAAAATTGCTTGATAATATTTTTAGATTTTTTTTTGCTTTTATTGCATGTTTGTTCATGAATTTGTTTGAATTATGAAAAAAATAATTTTGCACAAATAAATGTGGTTACCACAAGCGTCATAAAAACAAGTTTGAAGAACATCAAGTGGTACCTTATACCGTTCAATGATTTTAAGGCATCGATAAAACTACCTCAGCCAGTTTTTTATAAGGTCCGACATTTTTCACTGGTTTCAAATTGGAAATTATTATAACTACAGTAGAAAGTTTTCTAGTGGTACTAATGATTTTCTTAGAATGAAAGCTTATACATCACCTGCGCTCTTATGTGACAACAACGAACTGTGAAGAATAGCTTTTCTTACTAAAGTATTTTTTTTTTCGTTTGGTATATAAATTTGAATATGAAATTAACTCGTCACACAACGGCCTATTTGTCCTCATATCAGATCAATACGGCCTCAAATCAAAAATCGGTGATAGATGCGTCAAACAAATTTCATGGAAAACATTATGGAACAAAAACCGGAAAAAAAATTTTCCTGTATTTTTTTTTCAAAAATCTTCCTGAGATGACTTTGGAGACATCTGGCAATTTTTTATTGGTCCAGATGGATTCGTATGCTAGAGTACCTCGTAAAACAATTTTTGCGAAGAATTTTATCCTTTAAAAACGGCCATTAAAGGCCTGTTTGGTGATTATCACATAGTGTCCCCAACGACCCGTAGGCTACGGGTTATACGATCCCCTGTGACCCATCGGAGTTAAGTCGAATTGAGTTGCAGCGAGAACATCATTTAAATGTCGACTGATAACTATCTTACTATTGTAATTATTATTGCATAACAAATTACGTTTTCTACAGCAGCGGAAGTCAAACCGGAAGTGATATTTTGTGTTGCGAACTTGAGTATTGTAATATATATACACATATGTATTAACGTTTGATCATGATTTTATTTATAACTCAATGCAAGAAAGGTTTGATTAAAAATACCACGAAGTACTTTGTTCTCCAGTAGCTGGTTCAAAAAGTATCATTGAGTTACCTTTATTACAGGTTCACGAATATTTTTGTTTCAAATAACTACATATAATATAAAATGACATTTGTGTTAAATACAATTATTATAGATTGGCAATGAATTCAAATGACGTGTTTTAAATCGGTTTCGGCTTTGACAGCCATATAATGTAGACATTTGACATAAAATATTTTTGTGGGTTTCATTATTAATGAAAATGGAGTATTACCCAATTGGTTTTGAGTAATGTTTGGCGTATTTCCTGTTCAAGTGCAAAAAACGCATTTTCCTCAAAAATGAATTACAATCTTTTATCTCAATACGGACGCACTGAATACGGACGTTTTCTTCCAATACGGACGCTTTCTTCCAATACGGACGCTTTTTTTGAAAAAATGTCTTCAAAACAGACGAAAATGGACACTTCACGACAATTCACCCCTTTACGGTCGGTAATTCTGAGAATCAAAAACGTCCGTATTTGAAATACATTGACTGTAATGTAAGTTTTAATTACTTTTTTGCTGGACCATTATATAATTAAATAATAATTGTATTTGATGTTTTATGAAGAATTGTTCGTTTTATCTTAATTATCGTACAATAGTACCGCACTTATGTCTGAAGTCGCCATTAATTTCGTAAATATCGAAAATTAGAAACCTATTTTGTCCTACATGGTTAACAATATTGTTTTCGTTTTTTGCCCAAAAAGTTTTAAACATAAAAAGTCAGCGGTCTATTATCCGATTCTTTAAACAAACAATTATCACATCGTAAAATATTGTGGAAAACGTAAAAAAATCACAAAAAAATGGCAAAATCGATGAGTTGACGAAAATTTTTGGCACAAGTTAAAAATGGAGATCTACGAAAACGAAGAAAAATGTAAACGTAGAAAAATTTCTCTATTTTCAGTTTTTTTGCATTTTTCTAGTTCTCCATTCTAACTCTCAGGAGGAAAATGCGCGTAAATAAACACCCAATTAAAAAATTCACAATAATTCGCAATAAGTCAAAAAAACTGGTAAAGCCAAGTTGTAGAGCTCGTCAAACTACGTCGATCTGACTATTAAGAAATTGATTTGGGTGACCAGGGCCCCCTAGAGAGCTGCTTGAAATCTACCTCCTACGCAAAAAACACGGTCAATCGAATTTTGTCGAAAAGTTGAGGGGGTCAGCAATACGGTATTGCCAATACCCGTTTTGCCCTACGGGGCCTCCATATGCCTTAAATTGACGAAAAAACAAGTTGCGTGTGTATTTTATCATTTTTTACTATATAAGGCTGTGCTCTTTCGTCCGCACGAGAGATGGAGGCCAACGGCGTTGTTTGAAAGATATTCCGCATATAAAATCATTATAATATAAAATATCTCATACGATTTTTAGAGTATTTAGAATCCGAGTTTAGTTGGAGTTTCAAATCCGTTCCGGTGGGTGGCGACGATTGATCCCAGATGGAGTTTAATCTTGATACATCGCGTCTTGTTCAAACAAATGAAGTTTGGTAGAGAAGACGTTTTTTTGGTGTTTAGAATGTTACCTAATATTTATCTTGCAATATTCAAAGAAAGTCGCCACAATGCATTGAGAAGTTAACGCTGAGGGTTGACATTTACGTCAATCGAATTAATCACTCCGAGATTATTCAAAACAACATCCGAGTCTTTTTTTTTTCTAGTTTATGAATACGTATCCCAATATTCTAATAGATTCGGTCAAATGTTGTACAATTGAAAGAGCAACATGATTTGGGCGAAGACAGAAAAATGGGAGCGCCTCTGCTGTTACTAAGGCTTCTTTTGGTACTAGTGTGGGTCGCCAGTTTGTCACCGAGATCGACGCGGGTCTTACTATAGATGAGACCGAGTACTGATTCAAACCTACAAGCGAAATTTTCTCGGTGACACTTTTTTTCTCACTCCAGTACAGGGTGAGGTAATATAGATGCTAAGCCGTTTTTGGTTCGCGAGCGCGCTGAGCAAATATAAGTCCCCAAAAAACGGCTCAGTATCTATATTACCTCACCCTGTACCAATGCTTCTTTTGATACTGGCTCAGTACCAATGGAAGTTTTAGTACCAAAGGAAGTTTTAGTACCCAAAGAAGCTTTGGTACCAAAAGAGGCGCTCCCACCCTTTTTTCTAGGAAAAAGCTGAAAACTGCGAAAACTAGAAAGGACTAAACTTGAAAAGGGCAGTAACTGGAAAGGTTGAAACCTGAAAAAGTTTATTTTTACCTTTAGGCGAATTTTCAAGAAAAACCAAAAGTAATTTTTTATTGAAAATTAACCCCTTGCCTTTTTCAGTTTTTCCCTTTTTTATATTCGCCCAAATCAGGTTGTGCCCCTTTGAATGTATTTATTGAAATTGAGATAATAAATAACAGGAAATGGAATAAAAAGAATTGCGTAAAAAAAGCAGGTACTTTAAAAGTCTACATCCCAGCCCGAGTTTTCTTCGGGTATTTTTCGTGAATCTTCTTCTTGGACCTTCGAGAAGTTGGAGGCATCAAATGGATTTTTAATTGGCGGAATTATTGGCGCGGTAATGGTTTCATTTTGTAGCGCTTCCCAGTCGAACCCTTCGAACCAGCGATGCTTTCGAATACCGTTGAGACCCTCTCTTTGGTACCCGAGTCGATCAGATGGCTCCGTGGCGCACAGCGCTTTGATTACGTTTTCCGCTCTTTTGGCAATTTTCGAAAAGGGAAATTGAACGCTAAAATATAAAAATTGGTTTCAGCCGTTCGACAGTCAGTAGTACACCCCCTTCGCCGTTATTCGGCCAGAATGCCCTTTATCTGGCCGGAATTTTGAGGAAAACTTTTCCAGCTACTCCACCTGCCCACTGCGCCGTTATCTGGCCTTTTTACTACGTAAAAAAATTTCGGCGAAAATTTCGGCCAAATAACAGCGCAGGGGCTATTTTTCAGACTGAAATTTTCAGTATGTGTCATACAGTATGACTCATACTGTATGAGGGGTATCACACGACTGGTCGGCGGTCTCCATTGGTACCAAACGGCGACTGATACCCGATTCCAGTCGAATTTGGTACTAGTCGCTGTAGTGTACCAATAGAGACCGCCGACCGTAAAATTGGAGACCGCCGACCAGTCGTGAGTCATACAGTATGAGTCATACTGTATGACCCTATTCGCCATCATGTTAAAGTTTTTTCGGTTCGCCCGTTATCATACGTACATGTTTTCGGAATACATATTTTTCAGTCTAGGGCACCTCACCGTTATATTTCATTTTTCTTATATCTTTCTTTTTTAATTCGGTTTTGCAAGATTACGGCGCAGTCACTAATATTTTTTAAAAAAATTTTGGCAAATTTTTTTTTCGCTTTTTTTGCTTGCATTGTCTTTATAAGGTCAAAATAGCTTTTAAGTGAAAATGTCCCGTTGAATTTCGGGACTGGGAAAGTACTTAAAATGGTTCGGTTTTAAAAAATATTAGTGAGTTTACTTTAACTGGCTGAATATGCCTTCGCTGACAATAATGCTTATCTCCCTTTTCGCCGAAGATTATGTTCGCCCTAATGTTCTAGAGGTTAATTTGGATTAAACATGGGAGACGATTGGTGGTCGTTTCTAATGGCACATGATTTCAATTATCATTAATTAAATTCTACTTATTAATCAAACAGGGTCTTGTCAGTGCCGTCATTCTTGGCAGCAAAGAACGTCTAATGGAAGCTCAAACAGCAAAAAAAAAATATTGTTAATGTAGATGATTTGCGTTTTGGAGAAGACAGTGAAGTCGCCTTCTATTTCATGTTTTATTAGCCATTAGGCTACTGATGTGCACCTATTCTAAAAAAAGTCCATAAATCAAATTTTGTGATTTTGAATGCAGTACACTAGGGACCAGGTCATTTTGAAGGTCTTAAAAAAATTTTGATAATAAAAATATACATGTATAAGTTTGGGTGCACCGTCAGGCGCTTCCAACTTAATTGTCCGCGTAACTAAGAAGGAAGAAATTGTTATTTGTTTTTTCGGCAAAGTGAATTGTAATTGTATAACTAATATATAACTATTATTAAAATGTAATTATATAACTATAAATTGTAATAGTAAACTGTAATTGTTGTTAAGCGTGAAAACGAAAACACAGGAAGACTCGTGTGATTTTGTCGCGACATGTCGAATTTATGCTATTGAAAGAAGCTGGTGATTTATCGATAGTGCCGGAAAAAATATTGTTTTCGGTACAACCAGCTGAAAAATGTTACCCATAAACAACTACGAAAAAATCGATAACGATCATTAATCACCGATTTTTTTAAAATAAAAATGACCACAAATTAATCAAAAATTCGTTTCCAAGCTTAGTGCCGTCAATCCCTGAAGTTCAGCGTTTTAACGGCTTTAAGGGCGGAGATTAAGGGTAGGAGGTCTGTATTTTAAATATAAAAAAGAATTAATGAAATTAATAAAATAGCATGATAAGATCACACAAAAATAATTGGGAAATATTATTTTTATGGTATTATTGAATGGTCCGTATGAAAAGCCACACGATGTTGACAAGTAAAAAAGAAAAAAATTGAACACAGTACTAGAAAATGTGTTCATGTTCAGTTTTTTTTTCCTTTTCACTTGCATCCTGTCGCTTCAATACGGACCATTCGATATATGAAATTATAATATTATTTCAGTAAATATTCCAAATAAACGTTAACTAAAGAATTCAAGAATTTATTGTAAATAAATCTGGTAATGTACAGTGTGTCAGAGTAGTCGAACACCGCGCTTTCTAGTTTTTAAGCTTATTATAATATGTTATTTCGAAAAACCGCGATACTCGACTACTCGGACGTACTGTATTCGTACCTGTGAATGCCCTGTAGAATGCCTTTGTATATGGAAACATCGTCTTTGGCACGAAACGGAGTATTTTTGGTCAACAGTTCATAAATGAGAATACCAAGGGACCAGTAGTCTGCCGCGTGATTATGTCCGGTATTTGTGAGAATTTCCGGTGCAATATATTCTGGCGTTCCGCAAAATGTCCATGTTTTTTGCCCAGGCTCGACATATTTCGCAAATCCCAAATCAACCAGTCGGACATATCCATTATTGTCGATCATGAGGTTTTCTGGCTTCAAATCTCTAAAAGTAATACGAGTACCGATTTGTTTAAAATTTGGTGATCTCGTGGGCGCCACCTGATTTTTTGGTCAGTTTACTGGGTTTTCCAGGTTTTACCGGTATTTATCGCTAATAGGCAATTGGGCAATGAAAAATATCGGTTTTAGTCGGTTCTAGGGGTGTTTTTTGGGGACGAAGCCAAATCTGATGTCTATTTTTTAATTTGACCGATTTATGACCGGTATTTATCGGTTTTACGAAATTTGTCAATTAAAAATATCGGTTTTAGTCGGTTCTAGGGGTATTTTTTGACGACAAATCCGAATCTAATGTCTGTTTTTTAATTTGACTGATTTGTGACCAATATTTATCGGTTTTAAGAAAATTTCGTTTTCGACCGTGGACAGCCTACTCATTGAATAACAACACTAGCGGATCGTAGACTTCTCACGACGCGCAAATTTTTTCTCGGTAAAAAACTGTTTTCGCCAAAAACTGATCCGCCACTTTGGTATTACGCAATGCCCCGATCGTGCGATTATCTGACAGGTCTCTCATTGGATAATAACAATTTGGTTGAAGCGTACCTGTAGCAGTATAGTCTAACATGAAGGTATTCGAAGGCTTCGACCACGCAAGCAATATAAAATCGCGCAATTGAGTCTTTAAAGGGCCCTTTTCGAACAAGCATACCCCACAGATCTCCTCCAAGATACGCATCAGTCAATAAATATACGAATTTTTTGTCTGAAAAGCATTCGTTAAAATATTATACTGGCTCTTGTTGAAAAATTTCGACTCAAATTTTCGAGTCAACCGCCTACGCACTACGCCGTTATAAGGTCACCCTAATCGGGCCAAAACAGTTTCATCATTGGAATATGTTTTTTCCCTTTTTAGTGAAAAAGTAATTTACATTTTCAGTAAAAAAAAGACATGTTGCACCAGGTGGGCCGTTATGTATCACCACGCTATTTTTCCGTCCGAATTTCATATATTTTTTTATAACAACCGGTTTTTTCGTTAAAAATCTCAAAAAATACCGGTTTCATTATGCCGGTGAAATTTATTACGTCGCTTCAGGTGTTGTACTTTTTACTAGGTTTTTAGTAAAGTACTCAAAAAGTACTCAAAACTGAAGTTTTATTTTTCTTGATTATCTAAACTGCTACCCACCGTTTCACATGAATTTCCGCCCTTTTTCTTTCGTATTTTCTAGATAGCCAAACTCGAGCTTTTTCCACACGTCAAAACTCGAATATTGCCATCTAGAAAATGCGGGAGGACAGATGGCGGAAATTCATGTGAAACGGCAAGTAGTACTTCCCAAAATTAGTTTTTTAATGATCACTTTAAAAAATGAACGGTAATACCCTACAAATGCCAGTAAGTGTACCTTTAAATGTTTTTAAAAGGCCGAGGATAAAAGGTGATTGCATTATTTGAAGGGTGTTCTTCTCGTCTTTTATATGTCGCTCTTGTTTATATTGCACAACTTGGTGTTTTTGAATGCACTTTAGTGCAAATGCACGATGATCGATTCCTTTGACCTTGACCAGCTTCACCAAACCAAATGCGCCGGCACCAAGTGCGCGAATGATTTTCAAGTCTTCAAGCTTTTTTTGAGTTTAAATATATGCAGTATAATGTGACTATTACAAGTTGATTTCTTTTTGGGAAAAAGAAAAAAAATAATAAAAAATTTTATAAAACTCTAGAGTTGGGCAATACAGGTTGACCCCCTTTTAAGATGGACTTTTTAACACGAATATTTTTAACACGCTTATGTTGACAATAAAATCATTATATTTTTAACACGCAAAAGATCTTAGGTGATTTATTTTTAACACAAATATTTTTCAACACGGAAAACTTCTAACGTGATTTAGTTACGAATATTTTTGAAACACGGAATTTTAAACAGGATTGATTTTTAACACGTTTATTAGGAAAAACGTGTTAAACATGTCGTCTTAAGTAAATTTTTATTAATTTTACATTTTAGCGTTTTTCGCCAAATATACTAGTATAGTGAAGATCATGTAGCTTTGACATACTGCATGTTCCTTGGGGAACATTACTCTATATGTTGTAAAAATATTTTCGTAGAGTTTGTTGTGGTTGAAAAAATAACCCTAAATACACCCTGTATTTCATCTGACTATATTTGAACCCATTGGCTTCGCTTTTTTCACAAGTGGATTTATTATCCGCTTTGGTTGACTGACGACTTCGGTTAAATCGATCTCCTTCTTGGCGTCGGATAAACTGCCGATTAATCGCGTAAAGGCTTTTCGTTCAAGAACATAGCAAGCTACCGTGTCCACAGCGTATACGTTTGCTGTGCGTAGATCTTCCTGTGAGAGATTGCACAAAAATAAATAAGATGCATTACAGTATGAGGTATAATAACGCGCTTCTCGCTTTTCTGGTTTTTGAGCCTATAAGAATACAAAATTTGAGAAAACGAGAAGCAAGTTATTATACCTCATACTGTACAACTGTACTGCTCGGCACAGGGCACTTTTTAATGTTCACAATCCGATCTATGGAAAAAGGGCCCGAAAACTACTCGGTTAACGATATTGAAACAATTCACCCCCTAAGCAGTTATCTTAACACCCGTTATCTGAACAAAGTTGGGTTAGCTTAACACGTTCTGGACCGAAACGTATCGTCAATTCGAATTATCTAACCAAACGTCCTACTCAATTATCTTAAAATGTTTTGAGCAAAACGGTTGTTAGGATAACTGGTAAGGACCTTACCGTAAGGTGGTGTATACAACGTTTCAACCGATTACCGAACTAATGAAAGATACGTTTGCTTGAAAAAAGGCCCATATATAAACACCACCTAACCATCTGACTTAACACCATTTTGCTTAACAGTTTGCATTTGACTTAACAGTTTGCATTTGACTTAACAGTTTGCAGTTGACTTAACACCTTTTTTGTCTTTTTCCAGCATTTCCGCCTACGCACTACCCATGTGGCTTAACAGTTTGCATTTGACTTAACAATTTGCATATGAATTAACACCTTTTTTCGGAAAAAATGTGTTAAGTCAAATGGTCAGGTGGTGTATATTTATAGCCAATACGTTCACCGCCAATCATAGAAATGAAAAAAAATAGTACAACCAATTTCCTTCATTAGAGCAACTTCTCCAAAAAATTCGCCACGTGTTTTAGTGGCCACTTGTTTCTCACCTTCATTGACACTGTCGACGGTCACTTTTACATTTCCGGCTCGTATAACATAAAACGCATCGCCAATTGTTCCTTGTTTTATTATTCGACTTGAGGGTTCAAACACTTCTTCCTCAAGACAGTCGGCAATGCGCCATAGACGACGCTCGGATAAACCAGACAGCGCTTTTATACTCGCCAGTAGATCATACTTTTCACGATTTTTCTGTTCTCCAGTCACTTTGACCACCATTTTGAACACGGAACGGTCAATAGACTGAAATTGGTCAAAATACGAATACGCAAATGCCAGAAGCGGTACCCCCTTATTTACAAATATACACCAACTACCCGCGTAAGTTAACACCACGTAAGTTAACAAAATTCACGTAAGTTAACAAAATTCATGTAAGTTAATAGTCGGCTCACGACAACTTTTCGCCTACGCCCTACCCACGTAAGTTAACAAAATGCACGTAAGTTAACATCTTTTTTTTCCAAAAGTTTTGTTAACTTACGTAAGTAGGTGGTGTATTATACAACTTGTCTAGTAGACAGTGTTTACGGAACAAAACGATGGCGCAAAAAGGGTGTTAACTTTCAGGAATTTTGCTAACTGCTAGGAATTTCGTTAACATTGGCGGAAATGCCGAAAAAGTTTTTGAAAAGTTATAACTTTAAATAGTTAAGGCTTTATTCCGAAATAGACAAAACTGTTAACTTCCAGGCAGTAATTGCGGTTAAAACGCCTCAAATGTTTGCCGTTTTGGTCAACCATTTTTGTTAACTAATTTTTTTAACCATTCGTGTTAACCATTTTGTGTTAACCAGTTTTTAGTAGTAAACAAATCGACCTACCCATCCTTATGTATTTTTATTAATAATTCTTGTTAACTGTTAAATTTTGTTAACTTCGTGAATTTTGTTAACTTTACTAGACAGTGTGTCGGCGTAAACGTTGACACCAGCCATCTGTTATCAAATATTAGATAAATAATCTTAGCATTAACAACTCTTACAAAATATCGTAAGTTGTCTGACCAAATGCCCATGCTGTGATATTATCACTCGCGATGACAGATGCGGTTCGTTTACAATTATACAAAATCGCCATTTCGCCGAATAGACATCCCGGATGCAAATTGCAAACTTGTTCCTTGCCCCTCATAATCCGCACTTCCCCGTTGACAAGAATGTACATGTTGACGCCGTCCGCGCCTTCCGATATGATTTCGGCGCCCTTTGGGTAGTTCCGCCTCGCCATCGCATCAATCAGCTTCTCGATTTGTTCCTAATTTCTGAGCTCGACATTGATTCACTAAAAAACTTGATTTCTAATACTCTAGGTGCGCCGTTATGTTTCACCCCTTTATGTTACAATTTTTCCCGTGCGTCCCGTTATGTTACATTTTTTTAGCAAAAAACTTTCTGGCGTTTTTGCCAACGCATTACGCCGCTATGTTATAATTTTCCGTTATGTTACAATTTGTACAAAAAAACACGTATTGCGCAATATTTTCCCCGTTAAGTTACAATTTTTATTTTTTTTGGCGTTTTCCAGCAAAATCGCCTACGCACTGCGCCGTTATGTTACAATTTTCCGTTATGTTACACTTTTTTGATTTGGTTTTGTAACATAACGGCGCACCTGGTGTACATAAGGGTATACGGTATACCGTATACCTATAGGGTGGTAACCGCAAAAAAAGTGCGGGGCTTCGATTTTCTATTTTATCTTGGGATATGTAATCGACGGCGGGGAATTCAATAATCACGAAGAATTTTTTTCCGAGGTTACTATCGTACCAAAAAAGTCATAATAAGTATATATGTAAACGAATATTGAACAAAAAAGCCGAGCCGGGCCTTATTGAGTCGACGAAAGAAAAAGTTGTCCAACAAAGCCATGCGTATCAAGTCTCGCTCGGCTTGCGTCTTTTCGTGTACTGGCAGTTTACTGTGTTTAGACGCAACTTCGGTCGTTCGCTCGGTCCGCTCGGCGGTGACCNTTTTGTAACACGGAATTTTTAACACGTATATTTAATAGGAAAACGTGTCGAAAATGTCGTGTTAAGTAAGTTTCAATAATTTTACATTTTAGCGTTTTTTCGCAAAATATATAGACTATACGGTATATTATGCGAAAAAACGCTAAAATATAAAAATATTCAAATTAAATAATAAAATAACATTACTTTGTTGTATTACTATTACTATAGTTGTAAAAAATATTTTCGTAGAGTTTATTGTGGTTGAAAAAATAACCCTGAATACACCCTGTATGTACACCCTGTATTTTATCTGACTATATTTGAACCCTTTGGCTTCGCTTTTTTTACAAGTGGATTTATTATTCGCTTTGGTTGACTGACGACTTCGGTTAAATCGATCTCCTTTTTGGCGTCGGATAAACTGCCGATTAATCGCGTAAAGGCTTTTCGTTCAAGAACATAGCAAGCTACCGTGTCCACAGCGTATACGTTTGCTGTGCGTAGATCTTCCTGTGAGAGATTGCACAAAAATAAATAAGATACATTACAGTATTAGGTATAATAACGCGTTTCTCGCTTTTCTGGTTTTGAGCCTATTAGAATACATAATTTGAGAAAGCGAGAAGCAAGTTTTTATACCTCATACTGTAAAACTGTACTGCTCGGCCCAGGGCACTTTTAAATGTTCACAATCAGATCTATGGAAAAACGGCCCGAAAACTACTTGGTTAACGATATTGAAACAATTAACCCCCCAAGCAGTTATCTTGACACCCATTATCTGAACAAAGTTGTGTTAGCTTAACACGTTCTGGACCGAAACGTATCGTTAATTCGAATTATCTAACCAAACGTCCTACTCAATTATCTTAACACTTTTTGAGCAAAACGGTTGTTAAGATAACTGGTAAGGACCTGACCGCAAGGTTGTGTATATAACGTTTCAACCGATTAACGAATTAATAAAAGATACGTTTTCTTGAAAAAGGCCCATATATACAGTCCCGGTTCCCAAATCGTTACGATTTTTGGTTCAAAAATTCGTAACGATTTGGGATCATGACGTCATTTCGTAACGATTTGGGGTCATTAGCTTTTCTACCCTTCAAATTAATGCTTTTCTTAATCAGAGTCCCTGTTATACAAGCATTACACCGCAAAGAGTTACCAGTGACGTCATGATTTCGAAACTTTACAATTTTTCAAACAAAAATCGTAACGATTTGAGGCGTAACGATTTGGGAGCAGGTACTGTATATATATAGTCAATACGTTCACCGCCAATAATATAAATGAAAAAAAATAGTACAACCAATTTCCTTCATTAGAGCAACTTCTCCAAAAAATTCGCCACGTGTTTTTGTGGCCACTTGTTTCTCACCTTCATTGACACTGTCAACGGTCACTTTTACATTTCCGGCTCGTATAACATAAAACGCATCGCCAATTGTTCCTTGTTTTATTATTCGACTTGAGGGTTCAAACACTTCTTCCTCGAGACAGTCGGCAATGCGCCATAGACGACGCTCGGATAAACCAGACAGCGCTTTTATACTCGCCAGTAGATCATACTTTTCGCGATTTTTCTGTTCGCCGGTCACTTTGACCACCATTTTGAACACGGAACGGTCAATAGACTGAAATTGGTCAAAATACGAATACGCAAAAGCCAGAAGCGGTACCCCCTTATTTACAAATCTCGAGATCGTGCGCTTAAAATATTATATACATTGTACACCACCTGAGGGGTTATCTTACATTTATTAACGCTTAAAAAGCGGTAAGATAAAGCAATTTTGGTAAGATATCCCGTTAGGGCGTTTAGTTTAATAATTCGAAATCTCGATACGTTTTGGTCCAAAAAGTGGTAAGATAACCCAATCTTGGTAAGATAACCCCTCAGGTGGTGTATATTATACGACTTGTCTAGTAGACAGTGTTTGCGGAACAAAACGATGGCGAAAAAAGGTTGTTAACTTTCAGGAATTTTGTTAACTTCTAGGAATTTCGTTAACATTAGCGGAAATGGCGAAAAAGTTTTTGAAAAGTGATAACTTTAAATAATTTAGGCTTTATTACGAAATAGACAAAACTGTTAACTTCCAGGCAGTAATTGCGCTTAAAACGCCTCAAATGTTTGCCGTTTTAGCCGACCATTTTTGTTAACCAATTGTGTTAACCATTCGTGTTAACTATTCGTGTTAACCATTTTGTTAGGTATTTTTATTAATAATAAGTCTTGTTAACCGTTAAATTTTGTTAACTTCCGTGAATGTTGTTAACTTTACTGGACAGTGTGTCGGCGTAAAAGTTGAAACCAGCCATTCGTTAAGTCCCATACAAATATAAGATAAATAATCTTAGCATTAACAACTCTTACAAAATACCGTAAGTTGTCTGACCAAATGCCCATGCTGTGATATTATCACTCGCGATGACAGATGCGGTTCGTTTACAATTATACAAAATCGCCATTTCGCCGAATAGACATCCCGGATGCAAATTGCAAACTTGTTCCTTACCCCTCATAATCCGCACTTCCCCGTTGACAAGAATGTACATGTTGACGCCGTCTGCGCCTTCCGATATGATTTCGGCGCCCTTTGGGTAGTTCCGCCTCGCCATCGCATCAATCAGCTTTTCGATTTGTTCCTAATTTTTCAGCTCGACATTGATTCACTCAAAAACTTGATTTTTAATAGGTTAGGGTATCGCAGTAATTTTCAAACGCGAAAAAAATAAATAATGTTACCACTTTTTGGTAACGTTGCCTGACAGCGCGTCTGAGGCCTATGTGGCCTGTCATTGGTCTTTTTTGAGCGAACTTTGCCAATCACCGAATGGCAAATCACCGAAAGGCGATTTTCTTCTTTTAAAATATTTTTGTATTACAGTCCTTCCCCTCTTAAGTGCCGCACTTATGCATTTCCGTTTAAAATTTTTTTCGCGTTTTAAAATCAAGACGATATACCTATAGGGTGGTAACCGCAAAAAAAAGTNAAAATGCACGGCCTCTTTTTTTTCCTTGATTGACAGGCACACACGTTTGTTTTTCGGGTTCCCGTCCATATTAATTTCGTCCATATACGTAAGTTTTTTCTCCGATAATTTTTTATTTTCCTGATTTTTTTCTCTATTATTTTTTCACAATTATTTTTTCACAATGTCAGATACAGGATGTCAGAGATCGAATGACGGGTTATTTAGAACTTCCGGTAAATTGATTGGTCTAAGTCCGAAGACTATCAGACAAATTTTTTTTTTACCCATCTTAAGGGACAACTGAAATATAAGCATCAGGGCCCACATGGCATTTAATGACTCATTAAGCCTTAGTGGCAGGATAACCTACTGAATTATAGACATAATTGACCTAAAAATCGTCTCTTAATATGAGAAAAACCACTTTTTTGCAAAAATTGTCCCTTAATTTGAGTATTTTGGTCATTTTTAGGCATTTTAGTCAAAATTTGTCCCTTAACATGAGGACAAAAACTTTTTTTTTCGAAATTCTGTCCCTTAATACGAGAAAGCGTCCCTTAAAGGGGGAAAGCGGCCAAGGGTGTCCCTTAATGTGGTGTCCCTTAATATGGGGCCCCCCTGTATACATATGTCATGTCATATATACATATGTACATATGACGTTTTTTCGTCGATTTTAAGTGTGTGTAATACACTGTGCATATATGCACACACAAACCCCCTACAGGTTACTATTCGATCGATTCTCGCTGGCAGTTAATATCCCGGAACGTTTTCACAAACCTCTGACAAAACGGAAATTAGGCGTTTGTTAAACAAAGTCAGGTCGTTAATAAAGCAAAGGGCTTCGACTAACGCCATCGAAAGTTAGCCAGATTAAAGCAAAATCATAATATATGTTGTCGCCTGGAATATTAATACTTTAATTTATCTTTAAACTCTGGGGCAGTGCAACCAAATAAAATTAATGTTAAACTGATTGCAGAAAAAATCATGACGTTAACGTGGTGACTAGCTTGATAACAAACAAATATTTTATGCGGGGACTAGAATATGTAGTAAAAGTAACACCATCGGCGTTAACCCTGGTAATGTTTCGTGATTGTTCGTAATATTTTTTTTTTTGCCTAAGAAGTTATCTTTCAGACGTGCATATTTTCTCACGTTTTCGCCTACGCACAACGCAACTATATTGACAATATAATATTGTAGTGTTCGATTTTCAGAGAACGTTTTATTTTAGATAACGTTCGTTCATTCTACTCATTTCTCAGATCAAAAACCAAAACATTAGATCGCAAGATCACTCGTCCGAAGTAGTAAATTTAAAAATCTCATAAATAAATCCATTGTCTAAAAAATTGCTTTGGTCACACTACAACCTTTGCTCAACGCCCGACAAAATTATACTATACTCATTTCATTTTGAGAAAAAAAGTGTGCTGAACTTGAAATCCGTGTCCGTTTTATACCCGTCAAAAAGATACGCACCGAAATCCGATTCGGTATCGATACCGACAGACCGCATTGATCCAAAGCATGGCAAACCGAAAATCCTTATTTTTTTATTATTAATTGCTTGTTTCGCATTTTATTTCCTGGAACTAGCTAGGTTTGCAACAGATGGCCAAATTCGATCCCAGACGAACAAGGGATCTGTGACGTCTACTTTTTTTTTCGATTTACGACATCTTAAATACGGCTCACATATTCCATAAACACTACACCGCCAGATGATCTGTTTTTAGCCCTAATGATTTAGTTTTTAGTGGTAGATATGGTAGAAGTGGGTAAATCGAAAATTGTTCGAAAAAATATCATAACCAAGTTGTATAGCTTGTAACAGTCAGTTAGAATGATAATATAAAGGTTAATTTGACGCACATTGCGCCGCTACACAGCTGTTTGAAAGTGTCAATCTACGCAAAATAACGACTTTCCGTATGACCATGTCTGCAACCTACGCACTCATCTAAATAGACGCAGATGAGAGCTGATGGTTTGAACTCGTNGAGGTCAAGGTCTGAGGTCAAGGTCTGAGGTCAAGGTCACATATTACAGATTTTCGAATTGCGTACTTATACCATATCCTACCCAATTATCGTAACAAAATTCAATTTTCATGCGGTAACGGAGTGCCCAATCTTACATCCCGCTAGGGCACCTAAGCGGGAACAATCACGGTTTTTCCATCACTTTAATCTTATTTTCAATTATAATGTGCTTTTTGATGTATTGTAAAACTAATTTTGAAGCTGTTAACTTACAGCGCCGTTAAGTGCATTGGTGAGTCGGTTCGTTAACGTTTCGATTTCATTATTTCGCATGCTCATTATATTCCTCAGTTCCGATTTTAACACCGTAATCTTCTCATCTCGTCGTTTTAGTTCTAAAAAAAGTAAAATTAAAAAAAAGAATCGTCTGACCTGAAGTCACTGACTGGGCGTAACAATGGGGGGCAGTCCAGCATGTTTCATTTCATTTTACCATTAAAATCAAAATGACAGGTTGGGCACGAGGCTCAGTGTGCCAGGGGTTCATTAGGTTAAGTAAAGAGTCGATATCTTTAAATGTCACAAAAACAGCAATCTGCCGTCTTGTACTCTGATCCAGAGTAATTTGTATCCTCAGTGTAACAAAATATAATCAGAACTTTTATAACCAGTCGTATACCCTTTGTCTTTGACGATTAGCTCGTCTATGTATTGTTTGGGTTAAGATACTAATATACTTTCCTAATCTCGTAAAATTGTAGCCCTAAACTACGTGTCCTGAAATAACTTGACCTTGTGATTCTGTAATTCTGCGAAATTTTGAGATTATGTGTGACTTTGTGATCACAAAATGACAGGTACACCAGATGACTCGTTATAGAGCTCCCGTTATAGGGCTCAAATCTCGTTATAGGGCTACTTTTTGAGAAACCGAAATTTCGTTGTAAGCAGTGTTGGAAAAGTTGGCCAACGCTCCAAATTTCCCCCAACGCCCAACGCAAGCGTTGGCCAACGCTCGGATTTTTCCCAACGCCCAACGCAAGCGTTAACCAACGCTTGAATTTTCCCAACGCCCAACGCGTTGGGAATAAAATCTAACCAACGCTCAACGTTCCCAACGCGTTAGTTGGTCGTTGNCCAACGCACCCCAACGCCCAACAATTCCAACACTGATGCTTAACGGATAAGTGTAAAACTATTTTAGACAATAAATAGAACATGTCGGAGGGGCGTCTTGGTTTTACACAGCATAAATACAGTATAAAATTGCGTTAATCGTTTGAAAAATTTGAGCGTTGGCTAACGCTTGAATTTCCCCCAACGCTCCCAACGCGTTGGGGAGAAAAATTTCCCCAACGCCCAACGCTCACAACGCGTTAGGAAGAAAATTTCTCCAACGCCCAACGTTCCCAACGCGTTGGTTGAACGTTGGCCAACGTACCCCAACGTTGTCAACACTGGTTGGAAGGCTTATTATTTCGTAATATTTATGGAATCCTAATTAAATGATCATAAAAATTATGACTCATACCGTACAAGTCATAATTGTTCTGTGCAAACAGCACCCAAGAATCACAAGAGCAAATTGTTGGTTCGCATTTTAAAATAAACCTCGTTATCCAAATTTTGTCCAATCACATTCACATTCAGTCACCAAGTTGTGAATCACAATCACGCCAAAATCACGCTGTGAGTGCAATTGTGATTTTGTGATTACGACGTTTTGTTAAAAATCGAAAAAACCGTGTACACACGCGTGTGATTTTTGGGAATATCCAATCACAAAATGAAAAATTTGACAAAATGACAAATTTCAATCACAATCACGCGAAAATCCCGCGGCGATTGAAAAAACCTATGCAAATCACAAAAGTGGGGAATTCACAATCAAAATCACGCAAAAAGTGTGATTCTGTGATTTTGTGAAAGCCTTTTTTAATTCTAAAGGCTATTTTAAATTGTTTTTAATTTACGTACTTTTTTCGTCTTGATTCATTTTTTATGAGAAAAAAAATCTATTTGCGGGATAAATTGTGATAAACGCCCTCGATTATTGAAATTGTCTTTATATGTTGAAAGACGAACAGTACCGTCTCTTTTTCGTCATTGTTTAGCTTATTATTCGCTGATTAATTGCGGAAAATAGACAATATTATTTATTCGTCTTTAGACATATTCTAAGCCCATTTTAATTAATAATTAAGGGTTAAGAAAATATTATAACCTGACAAACAATATCAAATATTGCGATTATTGCGAATAAATGCGAACGTTCCCGAACGGGGACAAGTTAAATTACATAAGTTAGTCTGATGTTCCGTTGACATGTCTTCGTCAATTTAAACACGGGGACTNATCAAAAATATAATAAATGACGCCATATTTCAACTTTTTAACAATGTTATATTAAGAAACAACGATTATCATAAATTATTATTATCAGTAAAAAATGTTCTCATAAATTGTTATTTTCACCTACTTTGTAGGTGAAAATAACTATTTTCGATTAACAATATTATCGACTCTACCGGTTGCTGAAACTTACAATATAGTGACTTAACAATTTTGGATATACACGTTATATCATTATCACTGTTTGGATAACAACACTTTTTGAAGTTGTCGGTTTTTGAAGCTGTCGCTTTTTGAAAAGAAACAGTTTCTGAAATGGCGAAATTATCGGAAAAAAATTATTTTTCAATAAACACATTTCTGATTTTCGACGGCACCGACAAACAATATCAAATATTGCGATTATTGCGAATAAATGCGAACGTTCCCGAACGGGGACAAGTTAAATTACATAAGTTAGTCTGATGTTCCGTTGACATGTCTTCGTCAATTTAAACACGGGGACTTGTTAAGTTATTAACTCCCAGAGGACAAACGAGTACACCGACCACAACAATCTCTAGAATCTAGAGTCTAGATCGTTTAGAGATTATTTATCATTTACAGTCCCGACTCCCAAAGCGGTACGCGCCAAAACATTACGAAATGACGTCATGATCCAAAAGCATTCCGTAAAAAGTTAAATTAACTCCCAGGGGAACTCTGTGCCTTTTAGTCACAGATGACCCTTTTTGAGCGATTTAAGGTGTAAAGCGGCCGGTTTTGGTGAAAGAGTTATTGACGACCCCCTCAATTTTCCAAATAAATAAGATCGCCGGTATTTTCAGCCAATTTGGGAAACCGGAAGACCAGTAAAAAAAAACGTTTAAAATCCAATTACGCTAAAATTTCACACAGAAGGCGTTTAGGCATCAAGGAACACGACTGTGACATTACTTTTTTTCTCGAAAGTCCTGTAGAGCCAATCAGCTGCGCGCAAATTATACTTATTAGGAAGTTTAAAAATATTTTCGCGCTGCTGTTTGGCTACTGAGCCTGGCGTCTCTAGTGTCCGAATTCGCCGATCATATTGTCTAATTAAGTCCTTACCACATACAGTATTGTCTTGACATTATTGAAAGAATTTACTAACTCAAACCTGTTTGATATTTAATGACTAAGTCTCGATTCGACAAATCGCCAAATTTTTGGTTTAACTTGTAACGTTCAATTTGAGCATGCAAGTTCAGGCATTCTTGTTCTTTAGCACGCAGTTTTTTCTGGG